>JAJJMC010003761.1:6970409-6995746 GCA_023531435.1 Papaver californicum | reverse complement strand
TTTTAACATCCATTTGATGAACAACAAGATTATGCACAGCAGCAACAACAATCAAAACACGAATAAAAGTCAATCTAGTAACAGGAGAATAAGTATCAAAGAAGTCTACATTTTCTCTTTTTCTAAATCCTTTAGCTACCAACCTAGCTTTGTATTTGTCTACCGATCCATCAGGATTCAACTTCCTTTTAAGTACCCATTTACAACCTATTGGTTTGCAACCAAGAGGTAAATCTGCTAAGTGCCAAGTTCCATTAAAGTTATGAGAGTCCATTTCATTGTCTATTGCTTCCCGCCAAAAACTAGAATCTGGAGAATTAAGTGCCTCTTATAGACTGGAAGGGTCTTCCTCTATGGTATAGGCATAAAAGTCAGGACCATAGTCCTTCTCAGTCCTAGCTTTTTTGCTACGCTTGAGGTCAACTTCAGTGTCCCTAGTTTCTTCAATTCTAGGTTCTTCTATTCTAAGTTCAAAACTTGTACTAGGTGCAACACTAGGTACAGAACCCCCACTATTTCTAGATTTAAAGGGAAATCTATCTTCAAAGAAATCTGCATCAATAGACTCAATAATAACTTTATTGTTAAGATCAAAAAATCTATAAGCTTTACTGTTTTGAGCATACCCAACAAAAACACATTCATAAGCTTTACTAGATAAATTTGATCTTTTAGGATCAAGAATACAAACATAAGCTAAACAACCCCATACTCTGAAATAAGAAACATTTGGTTTTCTGTTTTTCCAAAGTTCATACGGAGAAATTTTTGTTTTTGAATTTGTAACATGATTCAAAACATAACAAACAGTCAACAAAATTTCCCCCCACCAGTGAGAGGCAGCACCAGAACTAAGTAAACATGCAGTCACAAGAGTAGTAAAAGTACGATTTTTTCTTTCAGCTTTTCCATTCATTTCAGGGTTATAAGGAGCAGTTTTTTCATGTATAATTCCAGAAGATTCATAAATTTCAGTAAAAGGTTTAGAATCATATTCAGTGCCTCTATCACTACGAAATCTCTTAATTTTCCTACCAAATTGATTTTCCACTTCAGCAATAAAAACTTTAAATTTTTCAATAGCTTCATTCTTATGACTTAACAAGTAAACATAAGTATAATTAGAAAAACCATCAATAAACGTCATGAGATACCTTTTTCTAATTCTAGTTAATACACCTTCAAATTCACACAAATCAGAATGCACTAACTCTAAAGGTTCAGATTGTCTAATAACAGATTTATGGGAACTCTTGGTTATTTTTGCTTGACTACAGAATTCACATTTTTCAAAGTCATGCATGGATAGTTTAGGAATAAGACCTAACTTGCTCATGGTATCTAATGATCTACTGTTCACATGACAAAATCTAGCATGCCAAACATTAAAAGTACACACCATATAAGAAGAAGATGCAATTTTATTCATTTCAACATTAAGCTTAAACATTCCATCAGTAGCATAACCTTTTCCTACAAACATTCTGTTTTTAGTAATTGTGTAAAGATCAGATCCAATAGTTTGATACAATCCAGGCTTGTTGAGAAGATATCCAGAAACAAGGTTCTTTCTCATTTCTGGGGTGTGAAGGACATCTTTCAGCATAAGTGTCCGACCAGAAGTAAACTTCAGTTCTACCGTACCAGAACCTTTCACAATAGTGGTGTGAGAGTCTCCCAACAACACTTTCTTATCCTTGATTTCTGTATAACTCTTAAATAGGGACCTATCAAAACAACAATGACGCCACCACTGTCTATCCACCACCCATCGGATCCACCAACCATATAAAACTCTGGGTCTGAAACCATGGCAACTATAACGCTTTCAACAGCATTAGCTTGTGCGCTATTTTTCCTTTGTTATTTCTGCAATTCCGAGCCATATGGCCTGGTTTACCACAGGCATAACAATTAAAATCAGAATTAGAATTCTGTTCATTTCTTGATGGGGGTTGGTTCTTGTATTGATTAGGTTTTCTTTTTTTTGGTTCTGGTCAGGTTTCATAATCCTTTTCTTAGGTTTCAAACTCGCTTGAGTATGACTTTTATTGTTTGAAACAATAAGAATCTCTTCCTTTTTATCTTGTTTTTGTGCCTCTTCTTCAACCCTGATTTTAACAATCAAACTTTCCAGATAAAATTCCTTAGTTTTATGATGCAAAGAATTACGATAATCTTTCCAAGTGGGAGGCTACTTATCAATCATTACAGCTACTTGAAATTGTTCATCGATTTTCACAATGGAGATTGAACACTTTCACTCTTTCCTTTTTGTTTTTCTTCCTCAGAAACCCTAGTCTCTTTTTTCGTTTTTAACAAAAACTAAAAAACTCAAAACTTTTCTTTTCTCAAATCTATTTTATTGCCTATATAAAACCGAATTAATATCGAATTAATTTTAATTAATGAAGGATTAATTTCTACCATAAAATCATCCCAAAAACGGTCAAAAGAATTAACCGCAATTATTACAATTTAAAACTAATTAAGACAGTAAAAAAAACATATTGAAAAATATATTAAAGTGAGCAAAAATTGAATTTGAAATTCAAGTGACCTCCCAAGACCCCCAAGTCCCCGCTCCCGGACTAATGTTATACACGGACGGGTACGTGAACATATACACCCAATGTGTAGGGGAGGGGGTTTGAACTTGTGACCTACCTTACAAGGCCCAAAATCCTTTATTACTAGACTAGAGATTATATGTTGATATAAATGTAAAAAAAAATTCTTTTAAAACGTATATCCCAACAATACATCCTATCTATGTGGAGAGACCTACAGGGCCACACCCCAATCAAGGTTGACCAGTGAGAGAGGTCTTACGCTCCTTGTAGCCAGGAATAAATTATTTGAATACCTTTTCATTTCATCACTTAGAGCATCCACAGTCATGCGATTAGACCAAAAGATCAAAGAGTAAAAAATTTACTCTTTACTCTTCTGAAACGTAACGGTGAAAGAGTAAAATTTGATCGGGCATAATTCTAAACTAATGTCTTGCGTTGGGCGTAAGTCTAAACTAACGCCTGTTGAAAAAAATTTTACAGGCGTACGCATGTGTAAACGTTTGGTTGGGGCGGACGCTGGATGAATGCTCGATGGGAGACGTAATCCAAAAGAAGTCTGATGATAGACGCACGCTTAGCGGCACGCCCCAACGACAGGCGTATGTTTATCCGAACACCTGATGGGGCGTTATCCTAGCCAAACGCCCGATCAATTTCTACTCGTGCAGCTGGTACGTGTTTCAAAGAAGACGAGCGCTCGCCTAAGATTACGTCACTCATCAGGCACATCCCTAGCCATACGCGCGTGTCACCAAGCGTTAGTCTGGATGAACGCCTGATGATTAATTTGGAATGTTATATAAATTTGTGTCTAATGGTAAATGAATGGATGCATTTCAAATGGTAAATGGTAAATGAATGTTAAATTATGAACGCCTAATGGTAAATGAACAATTATGAACACTTCTCTTCATCTTACATTTGAAATGTTATATTAATTTGAAACGTTATTCTACTTAAACGCACAATGATAAATGAACAATTGTGAATAATTATGATTTTGAAAATTGGAAAACATACATTCTATCTTAGTAAGCATTAATTTAGGCACACGCTTGACTAGGCGTTGTTACCTTGGAAGATGGTGAGTTGTTTCCCTTGTTCTTCACCAAGCGTTAATTTAGGCGCACTCCCCACACACAGGCGCTCTCCTAGGTTCACGCCCACAACAGGCGTTGTAATAGCCAAACACCCAATACAGGCGTTAATCTATCCGAACGCCTGATTACCAAGCGTGTGTCTGGCGTTACGCTTGATTAGACGTCATCTTGGGTGAACGCCTGATGGGACGGAGTTCTGGTTCACGCCCGGAGAGCCAACGTCACGCCTAGCACGAGACGCACGTCTAGGATAACGCTCCACTATATTTGGGTTTGGTTCAGTTATGGGATCATATTTGATCCAAAACAGTAAAAATTCCGGACCATAACTCATATTTGCTCGCCCCACTATGCTAGGATTTGGACGGACCAAAGACCAAATTTGGGTGTGGTCCGTCTTTTACTCCCACCACTGTTGAAGCTCTTAGGTATGCCATCTATTGGAGACGGTTCAAATAGAAATTGGTCCTCTCTTGCCTAAAATGTATTAATCTTATTAACCTGGTTTAATTGGGTCTTGTAGAATCAATATGAGACTTTATCAAATTTATCTCAACACCATTAATTATAGGGGGGTGCCAAAAGGTGATGTAAATACTAGTTTACCCTTACCCTAATAACTAATCCTAATCTCTATTATACTTAACCAAAATCAGCCCCCATTTTCATTTTAAATCAAAATCAAAAACCTCTCATCTTCTCCTCCCTAAAGATTCCATTTTTTTTTCGAAATAAAATTAAAACTTTAATCCACGATTTTTCTACAAACGTGACTCGTATGAGGAATCTCCAGAGAGATGTTAGCCCGCCTAGAAATACAGAGAAAGTTAAAGGAAAGTTAAAGTCGACAAAGCGCAAGAAATCAAATCGAAAAGAATCATACGACGAAACGGTCCCAATTAAAAAATAAGTAAATCAAAACCCATTACTCTATTTGCTGGATGTGAATGTACGTTTGTTTTGGGTGTAAATATAGACTAGAAACCGCAAAATTGTAGTTATAGGAAAAGGGTCAGCATGGTCGATAACCTTAGACCATGATGATTTATCATATACCTGGTTGAAATATGAAAAATCGTCATGGTATTTCATTTTCGACCATGACAACCTTAGTTGGTTATTTTCCCATGAAGAGGGTCATTAGGAAAAGACAGCTAATCTACCCTTTTCATTGATAAGGATAGTCATTGTACAAATATTGTGTCGTTAATGTTTTATCTTGTATTGTTACCATCGAAAATTTAGACAATGACGACTCTATGACTAAGTCTGAGATTATTGGTTCTGACTTTTTGTTTTTTGCATATTTTGTATTGTAGTTGGGTTGAAAAGGCAAAGAAATAAAAAAGTAAACTTGTACCCACTCCTCCTTCAAAAAATCCCCGCCCTCATAAATTATTGGGAAATGTCTGAAGGAGGTACCTTTCTCTATTCGTGAATGTACATAAAAAGGTAACGAACCCGAGGAATCCCCTTCCCCTGCCTCCTCTATTCCATCTGTGACTTCAGACCATGACAATAAACAACTCGATGATAAATTTGATGACACCAATGTTAGTGGTGGTGGTGCTGCTGGTGGGGGTGGTGGTTCTAGTGGTGTTGGTGGTGATGATGGTGGTGATGATGATGGTGATGATGATGTGGAGTAGTAAGAGGTACAAGAAGAGACGCAAAAAGAGGTCAAATCCAAGGGCAAGGGCAAGGAAATAGCCCCACCTGCGAGGCACGTTCCCAAACCCCATTTGATCATGGATACTGAACCCGGTCGAAATGTTGAAGGCATACCCTTAGATGGAGGAAAGGTTTTATTTGCATATCCCGGCTCGTGGGCTCGTACCATCCATCAGACCATCTTAAAAATCTCAACTTTGCTTTTTAACTTCTTATTGTTAATTAGTTTGTTGATTGCGTTATTTTCCCTCTTTTTTGCCTCTATTTTGTAGGATCATTCGAATGCCGTACGCCTTTTCAGACGTCGGTCTTTCTGTGCAAAATAAATTTATGGAAACTAGAAGATGAATGTCCAACAGTTATAGAGTTAATAGAGAACTCTGGTATGTATCCTTCCATAGAGAACTATGTGATTGCGTATGACAGGGTCACAGTTTCTTGCTTCTGTGAGAGGTATTACCCTGAAGTAGATTCCTTCCAATTCTCGTTTGGAGAGATTAGTATAACTCCTTACGATGCAGAGCAGATTCTAAGGCTCCGAGTCGAAGAAAAATCTACTGGAGACAACTTCAAGGTCAAACTTCTTTGGCCTAAAATTTATGAATTGGCCAAGGAGTTGTTTGACTGGGATGAAGACACAACGAAATCCAAGTTGGTCAAGGGGGGTAGGTACCCGAAAAGAGATTTTAACATGTTGAATTTGAGGCGCTCATATGTTGGGTCCCTACAAAATGAAAGATATAATGGTCCCCTCCCTGAGGTTGAATTTTTTGCTGCCGCGGCTGCTTTCCCGACAACAAAGGGAACAGGATCAGCGCCAACTATACGCATCTTTTGCATACTTTGGAAGATGTGAATAAGTACTCGTGGGGGACTGTCCTTGCACACGTGAATAAGGAGCTAACAAAAGCATCTAGGGAACGAACATCTCAAATGAACGGGAATACTAGTCTACTCCAGGTAATTAAAGTGATCATATTTGTTTGTTGAATGAACTATTATTATTTTACAATCTCTTGTTTGATGAATAATAGTTTTATTGTTTTGATTATTATGTAGGTGCCATTTACGAACATTTTCATTTATTTTTCAAAGACAACGAACACGTTAAAGTGAACGTGGGTTGGACCAGGGATCAACCAAGAGGATTGAAATACACGTTCACTGGTGGCCAAGAGAAGTTTCATAAGAGGCAGTTGTTATACATACGGGAAAGTTTGGACATGATGACAGCTAAAGATGTAGTATTTGATCCATATGTGGGGGAGAGAGTGTATATAAGGAAAGATGTATCTTTTTACAATGGTCATTTGTTTCACCCTACCGGATTCTTAATGTATAATCCGTCTAGAGTAATGCGGCAACTTGGCTATATTCAAGAACCACATGATGAGGATTATAAACCAAAATTCCAACTCAAACTTGATGAATGCAAGTACGATATTTCTAGCATTGGTATGGTTTACGACCCTCTGTCAGGGACCAGTGATTGGGATAATAGACATGCTAATTTGGTAGACATCTCTTTTGGGGATAATATGAATAAGGGTTATGAGGCAAATGAGGGTTACTTGGAATGGTACCTAAAGTTCTCCCATGGGCGTGTGATACGGATTGATTCTCGCGGGAGGAAAAGCAACAAAACTTCTACTTCGACACCCAACACCAGAACTGACTCTACGATTCTAAAGCTTGTCGTAAGTGCTTTTTCCTTTCTTGTTTTTTTTTTTCTTAAATATATACACTTAACCTCGCTTACAATTTATTTGTTTTAGAGAGATCGAAGACAGATTATGATCAAGGGACTGAGTTTCTCTAAGGAAAAAGGAAAAACGTTGACGCCTAACCAACAAGGTCGGTACGTTGACTTGTTGATACACATTGAAAACCCCGTTGCGTCCAAGATGTTTACTGATCTGGCAAGTGAAAATAAGAGGTCTGGCAAACGTTCTAACCAAGGCAAAGAGGGGAAAGGAGAAGATGAAATAGTCCAAGGTGCTAAACAAGCCCAAACAACCCAAGGATATGGTGGTCGAGGTCGTGGAAGTGGAAGTCAAGGAACTGCTCCAAAGCGAAGCCGGAGATCAGCTGGACAAGGAAGTGACCGAGGTCGTGGTTGATACAATGTTGTTTTTAAGACATTGAAATAATAGACTTGAACTCATGTGTCTTTACATTTCTTAGGTACAATTTGATTTTACCGTACTTGAACTCATGTTTTTTCACGTTTGTTAGGAACAACATGGTTACTGATCCAACGGGTTTTTTTTTTGAAAAACTAGTTGTTGGTAATTTAACACTATAAAAGGAAACTATCTCTTTCATCTCATTCTCACCTATCCCTTTCATCTTAATTTTAATTCTTACCTATCCCTTTCATTCTCATTCTCACTCTCGCCCATCCCTTTCATTCTCCAACTCATCCTCACATGTCCCTTTCAAGCACTAAATATGGTAACTCCATACACTACTGATGAAGATGTTTCCACTGTTAGATTGTGGGTTACAATCACAAAGCACAACTACGATAGAGCGTACATTACCCAAAGTAACGAAGTCGTTAATGAAGACATCATGGATTAGATATCCAATTCTTGGTGGAAGCGTTTGTTTAAGATTTTTGTGGGATTAGATGAAAATCATAATCGTAGGACGTTTCAAGGCATTAAGAAAAGGTTCGAGAAGTTGTTTCAACGATTGGAAGCTTTGAAACATGAAATAAAAGTTGTAAAAGAAGCTCATCCCACCGAATCCAGTGTGACAAGAATAAGTATGTCAATCAATATGTTGTCTATCAAAAAAAGTTTTCAAACATACAAACTTACAATTAATTTATTTTTTCAGTGGGTGATGGCTCTCGAAAGATACAAAAATATCCACGGCAAGACGTTTAAGCATGAGGATTGTTATCGCATTTTGGAAGAAAGTACATATGATTTCAACCTATATGATTAAGTGTTTAAGTGTAATTTAATGATCTATTCTATTTCGTTTCCTTTAATGTAACACGATGTATGTCTTTTCGATTCAATGAAATGATTTTACGTTAAGAATTATTTTACAAAACCAAAAACCAAAAAATTCCCAAATGGAATCGTCACGGTTATGAATATCCACAATGAAAACTGCATATTAAACTTGGTTAAAGACATCATGGTATTTGGTAAGAACCGATATGACCCTAACACATATTTCATACAGGAATTTTTGGGTCCAATAGTCGTCATGGTTTAGACATAATACAGTGACGACTCTTAATGAGTAAGTTAAGATCGTCACTGTCATACGTTGGACCATGACGAATTTTTATAGAATGGTAATATTGCAGGTTAGTGTCTTCATTGTTGGATGTTAGGACCTTGACGATCTATAGAGAGTCATCATGTTCCTAATTTCACGACCATGCCGACACTTACTCTGTGTATTTGCTTTACCTTAACCAAAAAATAATCCATTTATAGACTTTTATAGGTTTACCTGAGTGTTTTGAGCTATGGGTTCTTCATTTGGAACATTGGTTTCTTCATTTGGAGCTTAAGGTTCTTCATTTGTACCCTCATTTTAGGCTTCATATATCAATCGATCAACGATATATATCTAACTCAGAATCTAAGCTAAGATCAACACAATCATCTTTGGTAGTTGAGGCTTCTCCAACATCAATATTTGCACTAGAATCACTCATCTTTCAAAATCCTAAGTTTTCACTTTTTTTCCCTCCAAAAGCCCTCTTCTTCTCTACTCTACTCACAAAATGAAAAAAAAAAATCTCTAATATTAATCCTAACCATAATATATATAACTAGTCTAATCTAACTAATTAACTAATCTAATCACATATTAAGACTAATCAAATAGGGGTAGTTTAGCTATTTTGAAAATATATGGCTAAGGGGTAGGGGTATTACTATTGGATGACCCTATTTTTTCTTTTCCTCCATCCCCCAATTAAGTCAGGCTTATTAAGGATTCATCAATAGCCGGAGTCTTATTTTCTGGTCGCAAATCAGTACTTGTGAGCTGATTTTAACTGTACTTTAATATGAAGAATTAGTCGATAACTAACACTGATAATCGTGTAAACAACTACTATGTACAAAGTTGTAGTGTTTCAAAATTTAATTTATTAGAGCAATTCCAGTGGGCACTGGAAAATTTGCCAAAATGCCAAGCCAGGTGGATGGGCAAACTCGGTTTGGGCAGTGGGTAATTGGATAAACGACGCAATATGAATCGACCGATGTATGCTAGGCCGAGCGGCCTAGCATACCTCGACTATAATTCCAAACACGTCAAAGGGCTATAATTCCATCCAAACTATTTACGATATTTGTAATTGAATTAGAGAGCATGTAATCAAAAAATCCTTCAAGATTGCATAATGAGCTTCATAAAGCAAAAAAAAAACTATTAATTTTATTTCACATTCATTTAAAATTTAACAACATTTTTCTGGAGTAGCATGCCTACTTTTTAACATCCCATACGTACAATTAAAAAATTCTCCAGGATTGCGTAATGAGCTTCATAAGAAAAACTTCTCATTTTCCATCTTCCTCATTCTTCTCTAGCTCGCAATACAACTTCAGTATTGGTTTCACCCATTAATCGATATTCATTGACAAACCGAACTAAAGCTATAAATTCTTCCACTTGTCTTCTTATAGTTTGATATCGACAAAAAAACCCAGCTATATTACGGTTATTTGCGTTACCACCAGTGTCAGTGCAAAAGTTCTCCTAGATTCTGCTCCAGTAACTCATACTCACTAAACAATTTTATCGTCGTTCCTCATTCCTTGCTGGATAGCATGCAACAAAGTTTCTACATAGAGATAGATCTTCATCAATGGTAAACTCTGTCGTATTAATATACGGTTGAGGCATATGGGTGTAAAAGAAATTGGAAAAGAAGTTTGAGAAGGTGTAATTTGGGAAGTGAAAATGCTTGAATATATAGAACTGTTTTATAGCCGTTGTATGGAACTAGCCGTTGTCGGCTCAACCTGGCCGATCGTCTCAGTTTGCAACGACAACGACTATATAATTTATAATTTCGATCTTAGTCATTCATCTAGTTTTAAATTAAATATACATTTATTTCAAAAGGAATGAACAAACTTAATTTAACCAAAATTAAAATTAGATTAAATTAGTTAAAATTATATTAAAACATCAATCTCCATTACATAAATTTAATATACTACGCTCTCATAGAATATTTTAACCAAACTTTAGTAAAAGAAGATAAAATGGGAGGAGCTAACTTTTCAGAAAGTGAAGCTAAACCTTTTAAAGGAATTCTCTAAAGAGATGCACTTGATGATGTGGGATATGAAGGGAGTAATTTTACATGGTCAAACAATAGGGATGGAAATGAACTTGTTGAGGAAAGGTTGGATAAGGGAATGACAAATGTGGAATGGCTGGACCAATTTAAAAATGTTATTTTGCAAGTGCTGATACCTGTGGGATCAGACCATACACCTTTACTACTTCAACTAGACCCAGAAAATTCTTCTAAAACTACTTTTACGTTTAAATTCTTTGAAACATGGCTTAAAGAGAGTTATTGTATAGAGCTAATAAATGTTTGCTGGGATAAAAACTACATGAATCCAACTGAATCACTTATAAAAACATTGAAAACCTGGGGACAGAGCTAACTGATGTGATATAGAATAGTGGTAAATAAGGTTCAAACTCTCGAACTTGTGAAGACTGAATTTAGATTTTAATAAACTAATTTTTTAAACTACAAATATGCACAAAAGATGAAAATGATATTCACAAATTACTGAGGTTATGGATTTCATCATTAACCAATTAAGGTGATTCAATCTACTCAATATTCATGCGATTCTTTCGTTTAATTTGATTCTAAAATATTGCAATAAGTAGATTTCTAGAATAACAATTGTATAACAAAAGCATGGAATATCTAAACCCTAGGCAAAGCATATACCATCTAACGAAATCACAACTGCTTAATAAAAATCATTTAATCAAATTTTTAATCAAGGCAGATAATCATAAAAGAAATTGCAAAAATTAATTAAAAATAGAAATGTACCACTTTTATTGAAACAATGGCTTCCTTCGTCACCTCAAGCAAATGGGGTTTAGCTCCTCATGTTGAAAACATTCTCAAAATACTCATTCATGGCTCAAAAAGGTGTTTACAAGAGGAAAAATTATTGACACAGAAAGTTTGCTACGGATATAAATGTTACAGAGAAGAAAAGATATTGTTGCTAGCTGTTACAAAAGAGCTGACTTCAAAAGAATAGGCGAACAGCTACGGCAACGATTTAATCAAACTTTTGGCAACATTTTCTTCATCTTCTTCATCATAATCATCACGAGCAGAATTTTTGATTCTTGATTATGAGCTTTTGGTCTCTCCAGACCCCCCGGATGTTTTCTTTAGCTTCTCTATTTGTACCAGAACACCCTTCAACCTTCAAATCTTCTCGAATATTCCAAAAATTCTTTGTATTCAATGAATATTTCACGGGAATGTTTTCTCTTTAATTTTCGGTCTGATTCGATTATGTGTTGTTTCCTTACTCGAGTATATTGGTGCTGAATCAAACAAGATGTGATCTAGCGAATAACTGTCGTAAAATCAAATCAAATTATCGAGTATTATTCCGAGATTTTTTTCTCTTCTTTTTATGTGGGAGAATATCTCACGAGCACATCCTGTTGATTCTTAGTATCCCAAACTTTCAAAGCTCTTCCTCATTAAGACACGAAGATATATTGTCTTAAAAGCCTTAAAATCTCTTCCAAAATTCGAATCAAAATGCATGCAGATGAATAGATTTCTTTTCCCGCCAAAATTCAATTTTGAATTTCAAAAGGTGGGTGCCCTGAACATATTGCTGGGTGCCTTTATCAAATCCAAGGGTGCCTTTAACAATTTTGATGGGGTGTTTTTAGCACTTTTTAGCCAATTTTTTCCACATTTATTAATTCTCCAAAAATACCTACAATTACATAAAATGACACAATTAGTACACAATCGAGCTTTAACAATATACAAATTGGGAACAAATTAGACACATAAATGCGTCTATCAGGAGATCAAGTTGGGTTGTAATTTTTGCTTCTTTTTTTTTTGATTTTTTTTTAACAAAGGTTGAGAAAAGAACTTGAGATGAAAAGATTAAGATTGAAGTGAAATTAGAAGATTTTTTGAGTGGAGAAGGCGTGATTTTGGAGTTGAAAATGTTTAAATTTATAGGGAAAAAATTGAGATCCATTGAGTTTCGACCGTTGTCGAATCTCATTAAGTTGCTCGACCTATGCTAGGCCGAACCTCAGTCTAACATGGACCGAACGGATCAATGTGAGTCGATCATCTCAAACATAGATGATCGACTTTCTCTGAGCCTCGATAACAAACCTCCCATATACCTATTTGCCAATTCATCTTTTAAGTTTATTCATGGGATGATAATTATTAAATTAATATACCAACACACTGTTTTTGGTCTTAAAATATGTTTTGACAATCACCTGACTCTCATTTTAGAAAAGTGTTATCCTAGTACATGGACTCACCCATGTCTTCTGGATTTTTAGGAAACCAACAAAAAATAAATAATGTAAAGCCAAATAATAAACAATCTGTAGGACCCGGTCACCCGAGTGATTTAGGCGTTCCACCTGACACGATTTGTTGTGAGGCTCTAGGCAACTTGTCTTCTATGGTGGTTAACTAGACCAACAATTGCAGAAAGAGAAACCGCAATCTGTCATATATTGCAAGCCGATTCACAAATTGTGGTTCAAATGCACATCAGGCAAGACTATAGCTGGTACACTAGGCCAATAAACATGATTTTCAACCACACAACAAGGGGTCTTTATAGAACCGTAAACAAAAAATATGAAAGCAACCACTGAGAGAGAGCAGGAGCTGTAATAGTTTGGACTTTCCTCACCCAAGTTTTAGTCCTTTTCTGACCACTTCAGGTGGTTATGTCATGGTTCTACATCAACCTAGTAATTTATGGACAAACGTGATTTTGGATCGACAACACCTACCAAATCAGCCCCAAATTCAATTTGGGTTGGCAATTGCAGTTGACAAGTCCAAAAATTAGTACAGGAGAATCCGGCAGCCGAACTGTAATTCCGGATAATCGGATCCGGGATTTTGGATTTGAACGGTGTCCATTACTTTAGCTAATACAAAAATCAAAGAACTAAAAAGAACGTTTAAAACAAACGAAGATTTTATTATAGAACTGAAACACCATAACATAGAAATATCAAAAGGAGGTAAAGACAATAAACAACTAGTCATTTTTCCACCAAAATCACACGTACACACCAAATAAAAGAAAATTTTAAAAAAAGTACTAAACACACTCACAAACAAGTAATGATCTGGTGCAACAGCACATAGAAATCTAAGGCTGCACCCGCAACAGATCTACTCTTTATTGTTAAAATACTAAAACACCCTGATACTTATATGGCCAGAACCAAACCAGGCATGGACTTTCCAGCACTATTGGAAAGCCTACTCTGCCAAAGAGGCAAACAATGAAACGACGACGATGGTGAAGTGGGCGGTGATGATGATGGTGACGTGGACGGTGTAGGTTGATTTGAGTTAGCGAAACGAGTTACGGTAAGGGATGTATTAAAGTACTCCCTAACCTGAGTAATTATCCCATGATCAGAAACCGTCCACGCATGAACCCAGAAGATTTGACGGTTTTGATCACAACCTTCAACTAAAACTGTGGAACCAAGAGAAGCAACCGAAAGAGGAACGAATTGGAATGAAACGTTTTGATCAACACCGGTTAACAATCGCATCATATACTGATGAGAAGGCGGGCCATGAAACCACCATTCAATGTCTGAATCAAGCAGTCTCTGAACTGTTTCAACGTCTCGAATACTCAGGGCTTCATATAGGGCGCGTACCACCCTTATGTTAAAATCTGTTTCTGACTCCAGACTAATTTCTTGTGAGTTAGCCAGTTCTGTCAGACCACACAAGTGGAAGGAGCGATAGAGATGAATGGAAAAGAAAGTGAGAGAGATTGGAGACTGAGGGAATAGGAAAGAGTGGGGAAGATGAATAGAGCAAGCAGATTTGATGTGAAGAAATGGTGTTTCATTATATAGAGGGGATAGAGGAGAGAGGTAAGGTTAGAAAGGTGTGGTGGTAGGGTTGGTTTCAAGGAAAGTAGTCAAGCTACCTTATCTTGACTAATGGGTATTTTCGGTCAAGATTGGTACTGTTATCAAAAACAGATTTAGCTGTTATTGTTACCCTTTTCTTAGATAAACCTTGTTTAGGGTCAGTTTGGCGCGGTGTAATTGGAAGAGGGAATGTAGTTAAGGGGTGTAATTGGAGGCTGCATTCGTAAGTTAAGCATGGCCTAATGCACGATATAACAATTACGTTGGTAATTCGATTACCTCAAAAGGAGGTAATTGAATGCAAACCTTCGGATTAGGTAATCGAATGTTGTCCATTTTTACTCCTTACTAAACCCGTCAAACTATATCTGATTTTGCTTTAACCAATATATATTATGTATAGTATTGTTTATTTTTCTCTCTTCCTAACTCATCTTTTTTTTCAGAATCCTCTACTTGGGATTTTGGCAATCAAGATGTAAATTTTTTATCAATAATAGAAAATTAGACTTAGTATTGATAAGATGTAGAACGAATTTAAAAAAAAAAATATTAAGAAATTTCCTCAATTGCAATAGATCTAATTTTCTAGATCTTCTTTTTTCTTCTTTCTTTCTTATAATCATAGTTGTAAATTTTTTACATCGATTAATGGAGGATCAAAGAGTTATGATTCAGGCTTTGATATAACATTTTCAATTTAGGAAATTTTGTTGCCTCGTAACATTAGATTCTAATCCATCAGAATTTGTTTTTAATTTTTTTTTTCTTTGACCTTGATTACAAATCTTGACATATATCAGGTGTGAATTGGAGGTTTCCATTTTTTAATTAGTTTGGTTAATTTACAAAAATCTCTTCTCTTTTTTTTTTATCAGATTATTCAATTTTGAAAAGAAAATGAAATTAATTTTGATATGGATCTAAAATCTACAGGCATTTTTAATGCAAAAAAAAAAAGGAATTACAACAGTACTTCTTCTTTCTAGTAATTTGTTTGTATAGCATGCCAATCACTAAAATTATAATACATGTGATTATAATGCAGTGTAGATCAACTAACTGTAATTGGAATACCGTGCATTCCTTTTTTTTTCATGCCAAACAGACCCACGATGTCAAAGGGTATAACTGGGGGCTGCATTCATAAGTTAAGTGTTTGGCATGGTCTAATGCACGACATAACAACTACCTTGGTAATTCGACCACCTCAAAAGGAGGTAATTAAATGTAGACCTCTGTAGTAGGTAATCGAATGTTGCCCTTTTTTCCCCTTATTACGCCTGTCAAACTACACTTGAATTGCTTTGACCAATATATACTATTTGTAGTGTCGTTTATTTCTTTCTCTGCTTAACTTCTTCTTCTTCTTCAGAATCCTCTGCTAGGAATTTTGGCGATCAAGATGTAAAAGTTTTATCAACAATAGAAAATTACTTAGTATTGATAAGATGTAGAACGTATTTGAGAGAAAATATATAAGGAAATTTCTTCAATGGCAATAGATCTAATTTTCTAAATTTTCTCTTTTTCTTCTTTCTTTCTCATAATCATAGTTGTAGATTTCTTACATCTATTAATGGAGGATCAAAGAGTTATGATTCAGGCTTTGACATAACATTTTCAATTTAGGAAATTTTGTTGCCTCACAACATCAGATTCTAATCCATCATAATTTGTTCTTTAATTTGTTCTTTGACCTTGGTTACAAATCTTGACATATATCAGGCGTGAATAGGAGGTTTCCATTTTTCAATTAGTTTGGCTAATTTACAAAAATCTCATTATTTTTTTGTATCAGATTATTCAATTTTGAAAAAAAAATAAAATTAATTTTGATATGGATCTAAAATCTGCAGGCTTTTTAACGCAATTTGGATTATGTTTCAAAAAGATAAAATAAAAAAAAGGGAATTATTGTAATACTTATTCTTTCTATTACTTTGTTTGTATAGCATGCCAAACACTAAAATTACAGTACATGTGATTACAATGCAGTTTAGATCAACTACCTGTAATTGGAATATCGTGCATTCCTTTTTTTTTTCATGCCAAACCGACCCTTATTCTCATGGACACGGTATGTATAACTTTTCTAAAAAGGTCTGTTTTCTGGTTTTTAAGTTCCATCACGAATTGATTTGAGATATTATTATTTTGATTATCTTTTTAAGCGTGATTTGGGATATATATATTTTTTTTTTTTAAGTATATTTGGAATATATGTAGTTGAGCATCCAAGTTCATTCAATTAATACGAAAATGTACCATATTGTGGCAGCATACAACTATGTGTGCCCTATAGAGTAAATTCAAATAGTAAATATACAATTCGAATTAGGTTTTCTCGAATTTAAAAGGACGAGTTTTAAATACGGTGCGGTATTTGATTGTACATTATATATAGACGATGTTTAAAATATCATATGGTGTTTAAAACTCCTCAAAATTTAAAACACCTTAAAATCAGACTCATTTTTAAACTGCGTCTATATATTAGGTGTAGTTATAAAGACCGTCAAATATTGATTAATTTATAAAAATTTGAAATTTGAAATTCCGTATATGCTTAAACACTACGAGTATGGGTTGTGTTTCATACTTCGTGCACTAAGCTAGCAGTGTTTTAAACACCACCCCAAGTTTAAATCTACGTTTAGTTTCAGGCTCCATTCAAAACACCGCTCATACAAAGATTATCATTTCCCCATTGCCTACGATTAGGGATGGAGCTACTGGTGGGGTGGCTGGGTCCTTGGACCCACCTAAACTTTTTTTAATTAGTAATGAATCTGTAACAAGATATAAGTGTTACAAAAACACATTATCACATCTAACTTTGTTACAAATGATTTTAACCTTTTAGTTTTATAATTTTTTAAACCGATGGTGTCACGATTACAAGTGTTAATGCCTTTATCATTATATTTGTAGAAAAATATTTATAAAGAAACTATATAGTGATGCCTCATCCAATTGAAACTTCTGACTCCGCCACTACCTACGAACACTGAAAAGTTATTTATATCGTTTTAGTATAGCTTTCGCACTTTGCACCCAGTGGATGCTCTTAGAACGAGGATATTTTTTTTCATAACATTATTACTTTTAATTATTTTAAAATAAATATTAATTAGAATTTGTTACAACTAAGGTTGTGTTGTTTTTTTTTAAAATAAAAAATTAGTTTGATACAACCTATGTAGTTGATTTCGGCAGAGACGAATATCTTAATCTCAGCGAGACAAGATTAATCCAACTAACTTACTTGGACGACTAAGATTTTGAACGAAAGAAGCTAGCACGTTTATGAGTGGTATGGAAATTCCATTATAAAAAATCAAAATTGATCCTAAAGGACCTGATTCTCTTTTTTATATGAAAAAATGTGAATCATATCACGAGGGGCGAGCTCAACTTAATCTAAAATTCTCAATAACTTCATCAACTGCTTAATAAGAAGTACAAAATCTGGAAATAAGAAATCTGATATTTCACTGTAGATGGAAAAATATAACATCTACTAGTAACTAACTGTTTGAGAGTTCTAGAGCTAGGATAGAACTCGGAGCTAAATGTTAAAAGAGAAGAGTTCTAGACTTGGAAACTCATTAGAACCAGGTATAAAACATAAAAGACCTGAAATCTGGAGCAGAAAGTTTAGATGAAACCTGAGGTTGTCAGGGACTGAGACTTGGAAACCAAGACTACAACGCGGGAGCTGATTCCAGGTTTAAGTAATACCGAGATGGAAGGAGTGATCTACTCCATGACATCATCATCACGTGAACATAAATGGTCTCACATTGATCACACCTTTAGTGTAAAAATTACATTTGTATATATAGCCAGAAATGTTCATTTGTAATCAGAACACAAGATAACAAGAATTTATATTTTCTGCTTTGTCTTGCTTTAGAATATTTTCACAACCAATTTAATTAAATCAAGTTAACAAGTTAAATCTAACCAAAATAAATTTAATCAAATCGTTATGAAGGTACTAATCTCCGGTTTATGGTAACTTAATTCACCGAGAATATCATCAGATAAAAGTTGTTAAGATGTTTTGATCCCGTCAAAGACGAAACCGAGATTTAAAATTCACTATATTATATATAAAATTATTAATTTTCAGTTAAAATATTGGTTAATCTCTATTTATTTCTCTTTTCTACAATCTTCTATGGTTTACTCTTTCATTCTCCATCAGTAATGACATAAGTATATGTGTTGTTTTTTTTATGAACATTAAAAAATGAATCATGATCCGATCTGAGGTTATATTGAGGCTAGTATTGACGGTTTTGGTACATGCATAAATTGCATAAAAATATTAATACTAACTGACTAGTGAAATAGAAAACTGTTGCAAAGAAAAAAAAAACGATCATCCATATCAATTACTTTATGCTTCACAAAAAAAAAAAAAAAATGAAAATCAATTACTTGATTCAAATAGACCATAAAACTGATGAACTTGCATGGGATACAATTTGATTAAAAGATGAGTCATTCTCAAACTTAGACAAAATGCAGTGGACCATTTTTTTTTTTTCCAATATATATAGTCACCGGTCAGTTCACAACATACCTACAAACTCACAAAGGTACAAAACTAGTGTCTATTTTCTAAAAGTTGATGTTAAAGTTTCATAACTCATAAGCAATGGCTTAAGCTTAAGCCTAACTTAAATTTTTTTAAAAAATACTCTTTTCGTTTTAGGAAAATAGTTATTTTTTCTTTAAATTTTTGTTTTAACAAAATAATTATTTTTATTTTTAATAGGACAAACTTTTAAAAATACCCTTTTTATAAAGTTTTTTTGTTTTAATAAGAAAATATATATGTGGTATTAAACTTTTTATCAAGGGTAAATTTGGAAATAAATTTAAAAAACTACTCTCTCTCATTTTATCTTAATAGTTGTACAAATAGAAAAAATAATTTTTTTTCCAAAACGGAAGAAGTAACTTAATTTGGTAAAAAGTTGTCCCACCAAAATACGGTGTATGTTCATGGACATGGGAGGAATAGTTCTTAACCGGAACCGGAACCTAGATAAACCTATAATAGAAATCCTAAATAACAGACAAGTTTCATGTGCTAGGCAACGTAGGCTGCAAAAAAAAAATGAAGCATAAAATATAATTAGGCTGCAAAATGAAGCACACACCATATTATTAAGATTTAATGGAGATTATTAATAGAGAATTGGAGATAATTCATTTTATGGTGGCAATATAATCAAATCAAGATTATTATTTATTTTGAAGCATAAATCAAAGTATTTGAATCTGTAATTAAACTGATCAGATAGAACATACAAACACGTTCGAATGTTAATGACAGCTACGTTTTGCTTAGGAAGATACGACCAATTAGGTTTCAGTTGCAGCATAATGTAGACACAAGAGATCATCCTAACATAAAGAGAAAACAAAGGTCGGTAATAATTTTCGTTTGTCAAAAAGAGGAAATAAAAGGTCGGTAATTACTTATTAGTTTTTTATTTTTATGAATTATTGGAAAGTTTGAAATGAGAAAATCGTGTAGTGTTCTATTCTATTCGTTCAATGGAAAAAGTCGAGGCAAGATATTAAAAAAAGAAGCCTGATTTAGGGGTTTCATATTCAATTAAGGGGTTCCCAGTTGAGTCGAGGTGATCTATTTTTACGATAAGGGATGTCCTAGGGGGTTTTATTAAATGTCGATTTTACCCTTATACCAATTAAAACTTAAACTCTTTTAACATTATTCATAACTTTTAAAAACTAAAACCAAAGAAAACCTCTCAAAACCCAACCGTAATCGCTCTTAATTCATCGCCGATTCGCAAAATTCATCGTCGATTAAACTCAACTCAACAATTCAAGATGAAGAAGCATATTAAAGGCGTCCAAGGTAGTAGTGATGGCAATCAACCCTGCTCCTTTCAACCTAATCAAGAGATTCAACAAGAAATCGATAGTGAAAAGCAAAATCAAGCACCGAAAAGTCCAACAATGGTGTATCTAAGGTATTGTAGAAAACCCATGTATTCTTAGAACTTGTAATTGATTTATTCCCATGTTTGATTGTGTTTTTGGAAAAAAAATGTTGGACACAGTTGATATTACGATTGGGTCCGTGTCAAAACCCAACCGTAATATTTCATGTTCTTGAGTATTACGGTTGGGTTATTTTCAATACCCAACCGTAAATCAAAGGGAAGAAGATGAATAGTTCAGGATATTACGGTTGTGTTTCAATAGATAACCCAACCGTAAATAATTTGCGCCATTTTTTAAAAACAACTTACGGTTGGGTTTTGAGAAAATCTCAACCGTAACAATAGCGTCCATAAAAATTTGGTTAGAGTATTACGGTTGGGTTTTAAGAAAAACCCAACCGTAAAATAATGTGCACATCAGGCTACATGTGAATTACGGTTGGGTTTTTTCTTAAAACCTAACCGTAACATATGGACAATATTTTGTACTAAAAGTTTACGGTTAGTTTTTGAGAAAAACCCAACCGTAACAAAAGCGCACATTAAATTTTTTGTTTTTGTATTACGGTTGGGTTTTAAGAAAAACCCAACCGTAAAATTGATGTGCACATCAGCTACATGTGAGTTACGGTTGGGTTTGTGTTAAAACCTAACCGTAATATATGGGAGAAAATTTACGGTTGGGTTTTTCTCAAAACCAAACCGTAAATATTCCTGTGTAGTGAATTTTTTTTTTGTTGAAGTTGAATTGCTTGGAAATTATCTAACTTGTATTGGTTGTGTGTTGTAGGAAGAATAAGAGGGGTAATAATTTAATACATATTTCTCACACTCCAACCCCTCGCCACGGAAAGCATTTAGGGGTTCAGAAGAGAGGCGTGAGTAAGACCCATAATCCCTCTTTTGAGGTAGGTGCTGGTAGTGTTCCTCAAATTGCAGAAGAGGAATATAATGTGTTTCAAGGCTTGGGTGATCTACCAACACCCAGAGGTTCTCTTGTGATTAGAGAACCACCACAAGAGCAACAATACGAAGAAGAAGAGCGGGACAGAGAACAACATGTCCCTCAAGGCAAAGGTAAAGAAATTCGAAAAGAAAAGGCAAAGAAAAGGCAAAGAAAAGGGTTGCCAAAGAAATTCCGAAAGAAAAGGCCGAACCTCAACTGTGGCCTAAGAGGAGGAATGGAGGACTATGGGGTGAGGCCCCAGACAAATCTGCAATATTATTTGGTTATCCCCATTCATGGGCTGCTAAAGTTGCAGCGACCAAGGTATTATTCTAATCACTTCTCTTATTCTGTTAAATTTTGGTTTGTTAATTTTTGTAAGTAAAACAAATTTTTTTTTATTCTTTGTAGGATCATACACAGGCGATCAAGAAATTGGTTCGTCAAAGGGCTCAACATTGGCCCTTAACTGATGAATATACGGCCGTACAAAATCTTGTAAATGGTACCGGGTTAGTTCCCGGAATTACCAATTCAATGTGGGAGTATGACAGTGTCGTCTGCGCAGCCTTCACGGAACGTTATTGGCCAGAAACCGATATGTTTCATCTCCCATTCGGCGAGATGACTATAACGCCGGATGATGTCCAATCAATTCTTGGGCTGGAGGTGGAAGGTAAATCAGTGTTCGAGGGTTTTGACAACAACATGTCATGGAGTGATATTTATGCACTTGTCAAAGATACACTAGGATGGGAGAAGACCGAAGCTGAATCTGAATTTAAATTAGTCAGTGGAGATAAACCGGGGATGCCAACGAAGAAAGGTCAAGCTATGAGCAAGAAAATATTGCTGCGGTCACTAAGGGAGAAGTTTGGAGGGACCAAAGTTGGAAATGGCTGACACCGGAGCCATTCGAACAACCATAGCTTATCTGCTATATATGCTCGGCACCATCTTCTTTGGTGACAACTCGGGCAACAGGGACAACGTCCAGTATCTACAATGGTTTCAGGGTGATCTCGGGATGACCCATCAGTACTCGTGGGGAACTGCCACCCTGGCCTACCTACTTGCTAACCTTCGAAAAGCTTCGAGGGTCAGGGGAACTGAGATTGCCGGTAATACCGGTCTGCTTCAGGTAATTTATTGTTTGAATTTCAATGTTTAACTTTAATTTATTTTTTTCTCATTTTTTTATATTAATATTTATCATCTTTGTAGGCATGGGTATATGATCACTTTCCCAGACTGGCTCCTCAAACGAGCATTGATGTTACTGGACCTACAGGAAAGAAATTCGTCTTCACCGGGACGCAGGCAAAATATAGAGAAGTGCTCATAGCAAAGATGAGAACAGAAATTGATGCTTTCGCGGTTGAAGATATATTTTCGATCCTTATGTGAAGATTAACATAGAGGGTGATGGACATCTTGAAGATTTACGTGTATTGTCGGACGTGGCAGGCTACAACGGCCCTTTGTACCATCCGTTTGGGTACGTGATGTCCAACCCCCGCCGAACTCTCCGCCAATATGGATACGTCCAAACAACGGTGACACGCGAAATGTTTAAATTGTGTGAATGGGTCGATGATCGAAGGGCCAAACATCGTGCTAAACTATGAGCCAACGCCTTCAGTCGCGGTTTGGAATAACCGCCATGATCCGAAATACCAAGTCCAAAGGAATGAGTTAACTCCCTCTCCGGGCACAAAAGAGGCTGCAGGAGATTACTTGGATTGGTATCGCCATTTTGGTCATCCAACTATCATCAACAATGATCCTGAGACTCTGGCAATCAAACCAGAAGATGGTTTCTGGAAGAAGGCATATTTCAATTTGGTACGTACATTATTTTTGTTATTAATGTTTTTAAGATTTATTACTAAACACTCATCCTACTTTTATTTTCATATGTGAATAGAAAAAGAAAGCCGTTGCATTGGCGGACTCTATTAATCCATGCCTAAGCACAATTGATGTGAGGACGCCTGACCAACTCCAAGCTTTGATTAGGGAGCTTCATCATGAAGTTGAGGATGTGCATCGGACTTTAAAGAGGAGTAGACCCGGTACAAGAGGCGCGACTACAGATGCGATTACTACTAGAAGAGAGCCCCAAGCATCAGATGAAGAGACACATGATGAAGCCGGGGATGCGCAACGTGGTGCTCGTACTCGAGGCGGTGGTGCTGGAGCTCGTACTCGTGGCGGTGCTGCTCATCGTAATATTATGAGCAAAAAAAGAGCTCGTCAAAGTCATCGACCTACCCCTCCTCCTTCTCCCTAACTCTATGTCTATGGTTTTCTTTTGTATGTGTGAATTACTTGTACCTTTAATGTGAACTTCGATTTGAAGTTTGAATTTAACTTGCACGTGAAATGAAAAATTAAACTTAAAATTTATTTTCCAGTTATTTGAAGTTGAAAACCATGCATTGGGAAATCCCGGTAAAAATACCCAGTCACATTAGTGTTACGGTTGGGTTTCCATGCAAAACCCAACCGTAAAACTGCCAAAATGAAAAATGTGACAGGTTTACGGTTGGGTTTTTTTCAAAAACTCAACCGTAAATCTGAAAGAATAATTTTACGGTTGGGTTTTGGCTGAAAACCCAACCGTAAATTTATGACTTCAACACATAATTTGCCAAGGATATTACGGTTGGGTTTTCATCCAAAACCCAACCGTAAATTCTACTGGATAACTTTAAATTTGATTCTCTAATTTGTTTGTTTTTCGTTTTTTCTTTGTTTGAATGACCCAATTTACCTTCAATCTAGTTAAAATGATTGAATAAGTTCAAATTTTTGATTTTGAAACCCAAATTTGACCTTAAAACTCAAAGCTACAAAGCTTGGTTACGGTTGGGTTTTGGCTGAAAACCCAACCGTAAATTTATGACCTCAACACATAATTTGCCAAGGATATTATGGTTGGGTTTTCAGCCAAAACCCAACCGTAAATTCCATTTGAGGAAAGTTTTGGGTCGTTTTTGATTTTTTTTGGGTTTTCAAATAGAGCTGTTCAAACCTTGTACGACCCATTTTTCAAAATATAGCCGTTACACTTCTGGTTTATAAGTGAAATAGTTGAGCACATATCCAACCCATCCATTTTTTTTTAAAATTAAACCTTTATGTTATAACAATCATCTCCAACAAAACTAGTACTCTAACATAGTGGAACATGGGTCAACCTGGGATTAAAAATCCAGATTTTTCTTTGGATGAAGATTTATGTATTGCCGCAACTATGTATTATGTTTTCCAAAAAGAGAAGAAGAAAGAAGGCAAAGTGGTATAACGAGTCCGAGTTATTGGCAAACAATCCATGAAAACTTTTGTTCTGAAACCGGCAACCCTTATAACCGTGATCACGTCAATTTGATTTGTCGATATAACACTACACACCGATACGTAGAAGAATTTATGGCATTAGTTCGTATTATTGGTCAACTACGACTTAGGGGTGAAACCGAAGATGAGGTGTTACAGAGATCTCTTGAGGAATGGAGGAGATGGAAAATATGGACATTTTTATACCTACCTCATTATCACATCCTAAAGGACTTTTTGCTCACTCGCAAACCTATTTATTAGTTATTTTGTAATGCCATTTGGGTTTGTTAGTGGTAATTTCAATTGTATCCCATGTTACTTTAATGATTTCATGGGTTGTAATGTGGTCAAAAATTTGATGTTTACATAAATTTTATGTTTTGAACCCAATTTTGAGTGAATTGGAATTCCAAAAAAAGGTTAACAAAATATTTACGGTTGGGTTTTGAATGCAAACCCAACCGTAAAACTGTCACGTTTACGGTTGGGTTTGGACTCAAAACCCAACCGTAAACGTGACAGTTTTACGGTTGGT
>JAJJMC010003761.1:6899749-6970309 GCA_023531435.1 Papaver californicum | reverse complement strand
GGAAGGTTTACGGTTGGGTTTGCACTCAAAACCCAACCGTAAATAGTTTTGTTAATTGTGTAGTGACTGGTTTACGGTTGGGTTTTCACTGAAAACCCAACCGTAAACCTGGGTGAATTTTATAGTGACAAATGTGATATTCCAAATTTTTCATTTCCAAAAAACTATATTAATATTATGATTCCTCCAACATACATATGATATTGTTACTACCAATATTAAATGCCTTCCAGGTTTACTATATTATCATTCCGACTCCGAGTCAGAAACAAATGATATGAATTGAAAGGTCGGGGAGGGTTTTAATGCCTTCCAGAGTTCGAAATTGTGCTTGAACCGGTGACACCAAGACTTGGCGATATCACCGTCGTATCCATCCTGTAAAGGGGGTAATGGACTTCATTCTTTCAACTTGAGACCGACATAATGGCAGTTCTGCACCAGCCCAATCACACATCTTCTATTAGCCAATTGTTCGACAAATGTTGATCTTGTTGGTGCAAATGTAAAACAATATCCATTGAGATATAATTTATGACGCAATTGAAAGCGTTGGCGAGGATTTGCCCACATATTGGCATGCTCATCCAATACTCGCTAGTGCAATTCTTGTTGCCTATTAAACGCCTTTCGAGAGCGATGAACTCCTCGTTAACAACGACTCTTCATCTCTATATGCACACATCATTGGCTTGTATAAATCCGGGTAAGAGCGTAGTTCAACCGTTGACTTATGCCTTACATAAGTGACTTCGTCCATACCCAACCCTACTGCTCCGCTAAATGGTCCAACTTGTTCGATGAATACATGGTATCCAAAATTACCATCACCGGCAACATTGTCGGTGGCCTTTATGTATGGACGAAAAAAAGCCGGAAACGATGACATATAATTTTCACAAATAATGTGCTCGGTTCGGACGATTTTGCCATTCTCAATTCTTGAAAAGTTAGATGGAAATTGAATCAATCCTCTTGCAATCCGGATCGTATATGGCTCTTCAACCACTAATGTATTGCCTTTAAGTTTTTCTTTTCTTCTTGCTAATTCTTTCATACTAACTCTTTTTTTTCTTCTTGCTAATTCCTTCATACTTACTCTTCTTGAGTTTGGGTGTGGAGGAACTTTTCCCTTGGCACCAAGTTCAATTGTTGAACTTTCTTGAGTGGGAACCGCGGGACCTTTTCCTTTAATATCTACTACACTTGGTCCCCCTTGTTCCGTTTGACTTATTTTTCGTTGAACATCATCCTCCTTCTCATCCTCTGCTTCATATTCCTTTTGCAAATGATCAAATGCACAAGGGTTTCTTTTCTTTGATTCTTCATGCAATTCCCTAGCTTTTTTGCGTCCCACGACCCTCGATTCTTTGGTAGAAAGCCTACCTTTTCTCTTCCCTCTAATTGGTTCCTTTACAGCGTACCTTGTGTGCGGAAACACGAAGTAACTCAACTTCGTCAACCAAATTTGCCTTTGCGCCTTATTTAATATATCGTATTTCTTGGCTAAAGCCTTTCCAACGTGGGTGTCGGCAAACGATGCACCAAAATCTTGTTCGACGATGGGTTCATCGAAAGACAATTGTTGCCAAAACGGATCAATATCTTGAATTGGGATCACACCGTCATATGCCGGCAGGGAAGTCCCAAACTTGACATGTTAGGACAAACACACTCTTCTTCACCGTGTAAGTTGCCCAATCTATAGTGCTTTACTTCGTACATTATCTTCTCAATAGCACAATGCGACACCTTATAAAAAATATTTTTTGGAGCAATGGTTCGTCTTTATAGCTGACGTGTTTTCTAGAAAGGATTTTTTCAAAAGATTCCTTAACTCTGTCAAGGTCACGGAGAAAATAATCGTGCATCGCTTCGAAGACCTTAACAAACCCACCATCAGAATTATGAAGCTTCTTCTTCATTCTGTTTTGAGATGACTCCACGGTACTTGTAGCTTGGTTGTCAAAGTGCCTATATTGGTTTGTGAACGCCGCTACAAACTTCTCTTTGTGGGGATTCAACCAATGGTCCATCAAATAGTTCACAACTCTTGGATAATTACTCCAATGCAAGCATAACATACGAACATTTTCTTCATAATCTTCCTTGGTGATAGACCATGTCAAAGCGTCCCATTCAGTTTGGAAACTAGCCCATTTAAGTTCCGCCAACTTGTCGGCCTCCTCGAATTTTTCTTTGGCCGTTTCTTGTTCAGCATCCGACAATTTTTTAATTCTCTCCATCTCGCTTTTCTTTGTTGGCCGAATAATCGTTTTTGCACTTGGTTTGAATATTGTTCCACAAGTGGAACGTGCAAAGAAGATGATGAGCATCTGGGAATACCCTTTCAATGGCATTCATCAAGCCTTGTTCTTTGTCGGTGATAATTATCTTAGGGGTATATCCTTCAACGTAGAATAATTTAATTTGTTCCAATGCCCACACATAGCTTTCTTCGAGCTCGTTTCTCAAGAAGCAAAAGGCAACACTAAACGGGGACTTGGTAGAAGTTTTCCCTACAACATTCAAAACCGGGAGCTCATACTTGTTAGTTTTGTACGTGCAATCCATCATAAGCACTTGATGGGAGCACCGTGCTAACTTTATAAACTCGGGATGAGCCAATATAATATACTTAATTTCTTTATTCTCATCTTCTTCGTGAAACATGGTGTAGTTTTTCGTCTCCCCCAAGTACAAAAGTTGTTGGATCGGGTCCCTTTCTTCCCATTTCTCACGCTTCAACTTGGCTTTGGCGTTGTAGATTGTCTCCAACGTAGACACATTATTTGAGTTTATTTTCTTCAAGTGCCAGAGTATATCACTGGGTTTCAAACGCTTATCCGTCATATCGTCTACGATGAGCTTTTCTTCCTTGGTAAGCCGGGCCATAGAAGGATGCGTTAACAAAGTCTCTGGTGGTAGGTGGTTGTGACGACCGCATACAACTGTAGACAAGAACCACTTATTCTCGTTGTTCTTACGAAATTGAAGCTTGAAAGGACATCCCGTCTTCTTAGTGTAAGTTTTTCGCTTGATCTTCGTGTTTGATACATACTCAGTACCCTTCTTTGCATGTCTTGTGTATTGTCCACTACACTCACAAACCATTTGAAAGTGGTTGTGTTTTTGTTGGTTGTTACAAACAATCACACACATGTTGAGTTTCCCATGTTCTGTAGCCCACTTCTTTGCATCATCTTTTTTATCCCATGTCTACATGGTCCAAGAACAAAAAGTTAGGAGAAAAAAAAATGGCATTATGACAATTGTCGAAAGGGATTATCAACTTATCTATAACCTACCAGGTCGTTCAAATAGTGATCCGTAGTATCTATAGTTTCAATATCATTTGGAGGAGGCTGATCATACATTGTTTGAGGTACAACTGCGAGCTGAACAAAAGAGATCAAGGCCAAGCGTCAGACAAAACACTAAAACCAATAAGTTTACGGTTGGGTTAGAAGCGTCAGACCCAACCGTAAAAGCGTCAGACCCAACCGTAGAATCGACGGACCCAACCGTAATAAAACAAAAAAAAGCCAAACCAATGTTACGGTTGGGTTAAAGAGTAAAACCCAACCGTAACAAGGGCAGTAAATACCCATGCATGTAATATGTTATGGTTGGGTTTGTGGTAAACACCCAACCGTAAAACTGTGAAACTCTACTTTTCAAAAACACAAATGTATAGTTACGGTTGGGTTTCTCAAGAAAAATCAACCGTAAACATGATGGTGTAACAAAAAAAAACCACTATTATGTACCTCATTTCCTTAAATATCAGCAAAAAATGAAAAAGAGTTTAAGTTAGAATGATACCTGACTATTCTCAGCAGTTGAATCTTCACTTTGACGACTACTTTCTCCATTTGGTTTAGTTTCAGCATCACAACTTACACTTAAAACCTCTCTACCATCCAAATAATCATACATAGTTGGGTCTCCTTCAATGGGTATGTAGAATTTAGTTTGGCAATCATACAAGGATTCACCCTCCACAAATTTGCCACTAGAATCACTCATTTTGGGTTTTACAAAATTTTGGGTTAAAACTCTCTTATCTCTCTTCCACTTTTCCCACCAACATAAAACAAATATAAGACTGATTTAAGCATAAAAAATGAAGAATATAGGAAATGAAGATGATCATTTACGGTTGGGTCCGATGACACAACCTAACCGTAACTACATTTCCACTAAAAAAACTAATGTTTACGGTTGGGTCCTATTATTAAACCCAACCGTAATATAATTTACAATAAAATAACATATTTGTTACAGTTAGGTTGCATTACAAAACCCAACTGTAAATGATCATCGCACTTAAACTAACATTAAAAATTACGGTTGGTTTCTAAGCCAAAACTCAACCGTGATATAATTTGAACAAAAACCACATATTTGTTACGGTTGGGTTTCATTACAAAACCCAACCGTAAATTATCCCTGAATAGTCACAAAAAAATTACAATTCCAACGGTTTTTTTATTTGAAAATCTAGCCGTTGGGAATTTTTTCCCTATAAAAGTAAACCTTTCCTTTTCACTTTCTCATTATTCTCTATCCCTTTCATTCTCATTATAATTCTAGACTTTCCAACTCATTCTCACCATACCCTTTCAACCATTAAAAATGGTTCGATACACGAATGATGAAGATGTTGCAATTGTTCGAGGGTGGGTTACGATGATAGAGCATGCTTACGAGAGAGCCTTCTATAACAACAATAGAAACGTTGTTATAGATAAAAATTGGATAGACTGTCAGGAGGACGATTCTTGGTGGGAGCGTGTGTTTGAAATGTTTGTGACATTACACGGGAATAGATATCGGAGGACGTGCAGTACCATCAAGGGACGCTTTGAGGCGTTGTATGAAGAAATGGAAAACCTAAAACTGGAAATGAAAATGAGAGTTGAAGCATTTCCCGACGAAACCACTGTGGAAAGAGTAAGTGTGTCAATTAATAAATCGTTCGTTAAAAAAATATTTAAAATAATCAAACTTATAATTCATTTATTTTTTTTCAGCATGTCATGGCTAGGGCGCAGTATAAAATCAAATATGGGAAGGAGTTCAAGCATACAGATTGCTATCGTATCTTGGAACAAAGTTTCTATCTTGAGTTTCGCCGTCATGATTAAGTGTTTAAGTGTAATCATCTAATGATCTACTGTATTTCGTTTCCTTTAGTTCTTCCTTTAATGTTAAAAATAAAGTTTTTAACAACTATGGTATTTGATAAGAAAATGAACTAGAGCCAAGCAAAACTAATTTTGTCTTAAAAACTCCTTTTACGGTTGGCTTCCATGACTCAACCCAACCGTAACTACAATCCATACTAAAAAATTCATATTTACGGTTAGGTTCGATTACTAAACCCAACCGTAAAAAAAATATAACAAACACCACAACTAGATTACAGTTGGGTTTCAAGGCAAAACCCAACCGTAACAATATGGTAAAATATACACTAAAACTAACACTACAAGTTACGGTTGGGTTCGGTGACCCAACCCAACCGTAACTACATTTCACTCTAAAATTCATTTTACGGTTGGGTTCGATTACTAAACCCAACCGTAAAATAAATTGTAGAAACACCACAACTAGATTAAGGTTGGGTTTCACCTCAAAACCCAACCGTAAATTCTACGGGATTCTCAAAATGTCTGGATTTCCGTCTCCTTAAAGTACACAATTCCAACAGATTTTTTGTTTCAAAAATCTAGCCGTTGGTACCTTTTTCCCTATAAAAGGAAACCTTTCCTTGTCACTTTCTCATTATTCTCTATCCCTTTCATTCTCATTATAATTCTAGACTTTCTCATTATTCTCACCATACCCTTTCAACCACTAAAAATGGTAAATACATACACGAATGATGAAGATGTTGTAATTGTTCGAGCATGGCATACGATGGTAGAGCATGCTTAAGATAGAGCTTTCTATAACAACAATAACAACGTTGTTTCACAAGAAGATTGGCATGAGGGTCAAGATACCGAAGAATGGTGGAAACGTGTATTTCGAATGTTTGCGGCATTAGAGGGGAATGTAAATCATAGGACGTGGAGAGCCATCAAGAGACGGTTTGAGACGTTGTATCGACAAATGAACAACTTAAAACTGGAAATGCAAATGAGATTCGTAGCAAATCCCTACGTGAACGGTGTGGAAAGAGTAAGTTTGTCGATTAATAAATCGTTAATTAAAAAGAGATTTCTAAAATTCAAACTTATAATTGATTTATTTTTTTCAGCATGTGTTGGCTATGGAGCAATATAGAATCAAATATGGGGAGGAGTTCAAGCATACAGATTGCTATCGTATTATGGAAACAAGTCTGGTGTTTGATTATCGCCATTATCTTTAAGTTTTTAAGTGTAATCATCCAATGATCTATTGTATTTCGTTTCCTTTGTTTTTTCCTTTAATGTACTACTTTAAATCTATTACAATAGAATGAATAAGTTACAAAGGTGTGTTTTAAACCCAATTTGGAGTATATTGAAAACCAAAAAACAGTTAACAGGACCATTTACGGTTGGGTCCGATTACTAAACCCAACCGTAATACAATTTGTATAAACACCACAACTTGTCTACGGTTGGGTTTTAAGGCAAAACCCAACCGTAATTCTGTGTTGAATTTGAAACAAAAATTAACAGAATATGTTATGGTTGGGTTATAAGCCAAAACCCAACCGTAAATTCTACTGGCTACGTTGGGTTTTAAGGCAAAACCCAACCGTAATTCTGTGTTGAAATTGGAACAATAATTAATAGAATATGTTACGGTTGGGTTATAAGCCAAAACCCAACCGTAAATTCTACTGGATAACACAAATTTGGATTATCTAATTTGTGTGTTTTTTGTTTTTTCTTTGTTTCAAACACCCAATTTACCTTCAATCTAGTAAAAATGATTAAATTATTTCAAAATTTTGATTTTTAAAACTCAAATTTAACCAAAAAAATCAATTCTCAAAAGGATGAGTTACGGTTGGTTTTTCCTTTAAAATCCAACCGTAACTATGGGAAAAATGGTGTTCATCATTTTCTTCTACTTACAGTTGGGTCTGCTTGAAAACCCAAATATGGTCATCATTTTTGTTCTACTTAGGTTGGGTCTGGTTGAAAACCCAACCGTAACTATGGGAAAAAATGGTGTTCATCATTTTTCTTCTACTTACGGTTGGGTCTGGTTAAAAACCCAACCGTAACTGTGGGAAAAAGATGGTGTTCATCATTGTTCTTTGATTTACGGTTGGGTTTGGTTGAAAACCCAACCGTAAATCTTAGCAAAAATGGTGTTCTTCGGTGTTCTTATGGTTACGGTTGGGTTCGACATGAAACCCAACCGTAAATTTCTCTGAACAACAAAAATTCAATCTTTCAAATCGTGATTTCATCAAATTTGAGCCGTAAAGAGATCAAGAGTATAAGTTAGAGGTATCCTCAATGCTACTATGATTTATTGAATCAAAATCTAGGGTTGAAAAAAAACGAAACAAAATTTTCTTAAATTTCATCTAGTTTTTCTTCCCACCAAACACAAATTCAAAAAAAAAAAATTTCAAATCATTTGTTTAAGTTAAAGATTATGTTTAATTAATCATGATTAGCTTAAATTAATCTTAACTAATTAATGTAATTAAGATTACTAATCAGGGGTGGTTTTGGTATTGTGAAAATATTATGGATAAGGGGTTTTTGAGTTTTACTTCACAATGTTCCTATTTCGTCTCATTAGAGGAGCCCCTCAATCAAATTTGGAGCCCCTATATCAGGCTTTTAAAAAAAAGGACGAGAATCTGATTCTAGACCATATGAGTCACATCACATTCGTCTAAACTTTAGTAACCTCAGGATTGTGTAAATTTTCACAGTTAGTTAATACGACGAACTTCCTAAATCCTTCTTAATATTAACTTAACGTGTTCTATACAAACTGCGAGAGACACATTGTGTATTAATAGAAAATATAATTTTAAATCAATATTGATATGTCGGGTGGTATTCTTCTTAATACGTCAGCCAGGTACCATCCAAAGATTTGGGAGTGGTTCCTATTGATTCCCCTCAAGAGTCAGGAATAGCTGCTGGTGAATGCCGGGAACCCCTAAACTTGAAATCATACATAAATTATAAGGGGATTATGCTTATAACCCCATTTTATTACCTACATTTCAAATATGACCCCGTTTTTTTAACTATTATAATTGTGACCTCGTTTTTTTTTTATTAAAAATATGATCTTATTTTTTGTATGGAATATTTGGATACAACCTCAAACAGTAAGTTTTTTAACTAAATTAAATTAAGATCTTATTATACCTTATTAAGTATAAATCAATTTTATGTAATGAGTTTTCTTCAATTTTATCTTACATGCACACCCCACTTAAAAAATGGTATTTTTTTGTTGTTAATGTTTTATTCCAAAAACTGAAAATTTGGTTATTGAGATTCAATTCTTATTAAGTTTTGATTAATTATGACGTGGGTTTATTTTTAATAGATCAAATTGATATTTTCTATTAAATTAAAATATATAAGATCTTAATTTAATTTAATTTAGTAAAAGAAAAATATTATTTGAGGTTGTATCCAAACACTCCCTATAAAAAATGAGGTCATACTTATAACAAAAAAGAATAATGAAGTCATGTTTGTAATAGTTAAAAAAACAGGATCATATTTAAAATGCAGGCAATAAAATGAGATCATATCAACAATTCTCCCAAATTATAATCCAATAGCACGAAATCTTCACTTTTTACCATTATATCGGTCGATATTTTGAAATAGAGAGTATAGTGAGGAGAACTGGAGCAGGAAAGTGGCATCCTAGTTAACTGCCACGTACGCCTTACAAATTCCACGTGTTGGCATTGCCGAGCGAGTCAGCATAGCATTCATAGCACGTATATCCATATATATCCACACGTGTCATATAATTAGGAATGGGGTGTGGAATACCCACATATTCTATTCTGATTCTGATTTTCTAACAAACATTTGTTTGCACAGTACAACTTCTGTCAACTCAAATGAACAAGTAGCGGAAAATGATTAAGAGTTTGTTTTTACAGAATATACGTTATATTATTGGAGATCATTTTCAGAAACAACTCGATTATAGCTGCTGTTAGAGGATCCAATTAAAAACTTGCTAACATCCTCGGTTAGTTGGGCGCAGGAACAAACATACCAGCCTGTGGAACATGACATTCATCCGCCGAATCTACTCAACAGACGTTTCGAATAAATAATTGTTTCGGATGGACGCCGACAGGATTCATTTGCACTTTATTGATTCATTGGATCTAAGGAATCTTTTGAGTACTATCCTCACCAGTAATGCCCTACACTCATGTGTCTTCCACCCTTGCTGGTCATTCACTCATGTTTTCAGAACAAAACAAACTGCCCCAGTTTTGTCAGTTTTATGGGGCGCGTATGGTCAATTGGATGTTTTTAGGACCCAGACGTAGTATGTACCACTGTACCAGGTTACTACATAACTAGTTCTTGAAGCATCTCAGCAAAAAATGTAATTTCTGAATCATATGAGAGATCGCCAAACATTGAAGTGCTCATTATATCTTTTCAAAAGCAGAGAAATGAGGATCGCCATAGATGTGTAGACCTGTAACCAGTAAAAATCACCACCAAGCATGTACTCATTATTCACACTGGACAGATACCTGTAATCCAGTAAGCAGAATTTTTTTAATCAAAAAGTCACCACAACAAATAGCCTAAGAAGATATATACAACAACATCTTTGGAAACAGCTCATTCGCCACAGCTTGGGGATTAGGTGTGCATTTTCAAGCATGTCAAACATTGATGATTTACATTTATCAAAAAGGCCAGGGCAGTTTTACACTGTATGATCTACTCCAGAGATCACCATACCCTTGATGTTCTCTCCTTGTTAGGCAGTATATACAAACCTTTGTTATTCATTCCTACTACTCACCTACTACAAGGGTTGTCACTCCAAGTTCAAATAATATCTATCTTCAAGTATAAAAACTCAATTTCCAAGACCATCAAGCCAGCTTCTCCTTCAGTCTCCGCTACAATGACTTGTATCCCTTACAAATATTGCTAGGGACACTTATTTATTTGTGTTGAGTTCAAATTTAGTGTTGCATCCTCTTCAGTCTCCAGTGCTGCAGCTTCCTTTGTTGGCCAAAACTGTCAGCATGCATCATTACCAAAATTCTAAGAATAACTAGAAGAATGAACTGAAATAGATCTTAAACTAAAATTTACAATGGAAGTCGTAATAGTCATTGTTACAACTATACAAATGTGTTTAAGCCGATGCAGTCATTTTATAATATCAATTTATGCCTAGCAAGGAATTGGGAGAAATGGATATTGATAATACATTCGTCATCTTGAGGCATGATGAGGGAAACGGATATTCTGTGTCAAGGGACTGACTGATATAGAATATGACATCCATAATGGAAAAAAAATCTGCATCTGAAATGGCATAGGAAAAATCAAAGAAATATACTTACATTACAAAGAACTCCAGGCATAGTCCTTTGATGCAGAAAGAAGGTGCTGATGATTAGTTAGTTATCTTCTTTCTTTATCGATGAGTGAACAGGTGGTGCTATCATAGTTGTACTACTGTATGCTTCAGAAGACTCTCCCTTCACTACAGAAGATGATGTATCTGGATTATGGTACCCTTTCATAAATGGATCCCGAGGACTCGAAGTATTTGGTATGTGATTCTTAGAGGTACTTGGAATTCCATAGAGTGGAGAACTTGGGAATGACCTAAATTGAACTGATCCATCTTCTCTCCGCAAAGGAGACAACATAGGCAGATCATTCTCGACCACTGGTCTACCGTAATATTTATCTTCCACAATTTCATAGAAATCTACAGTTCGCACCTCCTGAGCAAGAGAACATGAACAGCAGCAAAGCCATTGTAAACAGTCGGTCACTTCAGGGTTACCACAGCAGAAATAACTAGCTGGCAAGTTAAACCTTTTTCTCATTTGAATCCTCCAAAAACCTCCATAGAGTAAGCCAAATATACAAAGAATAATGCCTGTCACACCCAATGCACCTCTAACAGTTTCATTATCAATATTAATCGCAGCAAGGTTAAATATCCAAAATGGTGCGAGGCAGAACAGAAGAAAAGTAGCAATGTGAACATACATGTTCCCAAATCCAAGTCTCTCCATATTCCATCCGAAAACACAGAAACTACAGAAAAATGAGAGATAAGCCAGAGAAATATCATCCCACAAATCAAGTAACCCACCACTCCATCTGGGTGTGCTTTCAATGACCCTTGCATCATCTTTTGACGCAAATAAATACTTTTTTGCATATCTACTGGTTCGTAAAGGACTTGGTGTATTACTAAGAACAATTTGACTCTGAGCTTCCTGATCCGTGTCAGAGTCATCATACTCCTTTCCTAAAGGACTAAGAATGGTGTACACACCGGCAATTGCCGGTGCTCCGATTGCAACTGAGATGCAGATGGCAACTCCTATTGGTGGTCGTTCAGCTCTCTTGTAACCTAAGTTTAAACCACATAAAGCATACTGAGCAAAACAGTTTATGTGAAGTAGAACAACAACTACCATCATGTGTCCCCACTCATGAGGCTTACGAGCTCCATCTTTGCAGTAAACCTTTCTCAGGGTAGCAATATCCTTCGGTGTCCATCTAAGTAAAAGTATGAGGTGATACATTCGTTTGGGATGTTGGTACAAGCACATAAGAGTAAAAAGAGCATTGAGAATTTGATTATTAACTTCAAACCATGTGTCTCTCTGATTTTTTTTAGTTATAACACGGTTTAACATACCTGTCATTACCATGAACAGGATGGCACCTGATACAGCAACAACGACAATCCATACCAAAAGCGCCATGTTCAACGGATCTTTGATCCATTCCATAAACACTTTCTTTAGAGAGTGCCAATTTATCTTTCGAACAAATGGGACTGTGAAACGTTCTCGGATACCTTGGTTTGGAGATGAAGGAACTGAACGTGAAACGTCATCTCTCCCATCAGCAAAACACTGGAATTTAGCTGATGGAGAACCTAAACCTGATAAGGCTGAAGTAAGTTTCTGAAATCCAACTATACTAGGGAATACTTTACGACTTTTTTCATTGGAGAGCAACCTCTTTTGAGATGTAGAAACGCGAAGAGGACTTTTATTCTTGCCTTCAGAGGTCGACCCTGACTCTAATTCTATTTCCTCTTCCTCTTCCTCTATGCCTTTTCCATTACTATCTGAAACCATCTCTGATCCAAATAATAACTTTCTCAGAGTTTACTAGCTCCACATACAGTACAGAGATACTCTAATATCTTCTTCTTAATCTAGGTTTCGGTCGCTACTGTAGCAATGTGTTCCAGTTCTACAATATCAAGAAAATCAAACCATAAATAACAAAATTTCATCATTTCCAGAGTTGTATTGTATCATATAAAGCCTTAAACCTTATCAATTACCTAATACCCTGAACCAAAACTATTTACATCAATCAAATATTACTTCAGAACCCAACAAAATTGAAAGCATGTGATTATGATAGACCCAGAAACCCAAAATCAAAACCATAAAAAAGTACTCAGATAGTAACCATACCTCTCTGTTGTTAAGGAGATGCTAAAATTTTGCACGAACATGAAAATTTTACTCTTTAAGACTTTTTCCAAATTCACAAATGAATCGCAAAACTGTAATATCCTATGGTTTTTCAATCTCTAGAATAGAAATTCGAAAGCATAAAACTGTAACTGATGATGATCGATGATGAAATTTTGATAGTTGTGACGACTGGCAGATGAGAAGGATGAAGGAACTTTTACGAAAAGCTTCTGGTTATAAGTGACGGTTTCAACTTTGAACTTTGAGAAACCGAAGTTTTTAACGTTTTGAACTTTTTCCGTTACAGATCATATAAAGAGAAAGTCAAAGGTGTTCAATATTGAGAGTCAAGAAGTCAAGAAACGAGTAGGAATCCAACACATTTCGTTTCTGTTTGGGTTCAGTTAACGTGGCAGCTGTTTAGGTAGGACGCATGGAGGCAACTGTCATCTTATAGCTAACAGTACTTTTGGCGGGTCTTTCTTAGTTTATTATCCCTACCATCTTTTGACTGTTGGTTTTTATGACCTCCTCTGTGGGTCTACACCTATAAGGGTCACGTGCGTAAGGTTACCAGATTTATCTTTGAGGCTAAGTCAGGGCCATCGCGTGGTTATAGTTTAATTATAGCTAAGTCAGGGGTCTAGAAAATCTTCCTATAGGAGAAGACTATAGCTTGGTTTGTTGAAACGGATACCTGGTATTTATCAAGGGTTAATTTAACTTTGGTACCTGGATTTTGTCTAAATTTAATGTTTTTACTTATATTTGTCCAACGTTAGACTTTTAGAGCAACTGCAGCGGTTGGACCAGACCATCGATCAAAGACCAAATCTGTTTGGTCGTTTAAAAAAAAAAACACAACGAAAACATGACTAAATATGATATTACGCTGTTGTAAATAAGCGTTAATTATCAAACGCTATATTAAAGTGATGTATATTACACAGACGTTTAACTAGACAAACGTTATGTTTTTAACGTTCATTTAGATTAGCGTTTTAAACATACGCTCCTGTAATGAAGCGTTATGTACTCAAACGTCAAACGTTACTGTACTGAAGCGTTTTGATATAAAACATAGAAAAACGTCCTAGTAAAGTAGCGTCAAAACTCAAACGCTCTTCTAAAACAGCATTTCAAAAAAAAACGCCCACATATAACAACGTTTGAAAGCCTAAACGTTGGTGTAGAGGACTTTTGAAAACGCTGTTTTAATACAACGTTTTAAAAACGCTGTTCTTCATAAACGTTTAATACAACGCTTCAAAACAACGTTTCAAAAACGCTCTTTTAATACAACGTTTCAAAAACGTTGATCTTTAGAAACGTTTTGATAAACGTCTTTCAGAAATGACGTTTGTGTTTATAAACGTCCTCGTACAATGGCGTTTTGGGAAAACACTGTCTTACATGAGCGTCAGACTATATCTGTTTTGGACCATTTTCTTGACTAAACATGATCGGATACTGTTCAATTTTTGGACGAAATACTACATTTAGTCGTCCGTTGCGTCTCACAAAATCGGACCAAAGACCATTTCTGGTGTTTACTCTTTGGCCTGATCGTCCACTGCAGTTGCTCTTAGTACCTTAAATCACTGTTCACCATGGATGTCAAAGTTAAAGTACTGATTTCCGTTTGGATTTTTTTTTTAAGAAAAAAAAAAATTGTATTTAACGCCGTTAACACGTGAGTTTTTTAAAACTCACATGCCTTCTTATACATCCTAAGGCTATGATTCTTCAGATACAACGGTCGGATTTTAGATTTTTCAAAAAATCAAAATTGATTTGAAAGTTGAACTGGGTACTGCGGGAGCAGGTGCATTTGTAGGTGGAACATTCTGGCCAAATTGATTTGAAAGTTGAGCAACTTCTTCTGAACAACAACAACAAAATAAGGTAAATGGATACACAAAATAACAAAGAAATGCTTCACGAGAAGAATGAATATGAGAAAACCTCAACTCCTGAACATATAATCAATGAGAACCCAAGTAATTGGCCAATTTTTCTACATTTTTGGTACTTCCACCATGTAGTACACAACTCTTTATGTTATAACAACTTTCTCATCACATTCTTTGATCATATTGGTGAATCTTGCATCACCAGGAGACAAGGCAACACCTCTTTCTAGGGCTGCTTTAGCAGTTTGGTACTCCTCTAGCTTAAAACATGCGGTTCTGCAGATGGAAACAGAATGTTACACCAGGAAGTTTAGCATGTAAGTAAGAACAGTAAAGTAACCATTGCAAGACAAACCTACAATGAAACTCATGTAAGTCCTGGACCAGTAATTATCAATTAGAAAAATGTTAGCACTGTGAGTAACCTATTAGGAGTAATGATTCACATCATATCAGTACTATGGACTCGCAAAGCTTCATATACTAAAAAATAATTCACAAAATTCACCAAACTTAAGCCAATAAAGAACCAAGTGACTTAAAGACCATGGAGCTACATCAGCAGCACTATTATCTCTAGCACGACAACCAAATTGGTGAAATAGAAACACAACACATGACAAACAGAAGTTGTATGTAGTACATACAAGTACAAAGAAAATTACAAAAGAGTAAGTTTCTTAGCGTTTGCGCAAGTATGCTTTAGCCATCAAACATCTCACCTACAACAGTTCAAATATAACAAACTTCAAGAAAAAATATAACTTCAGGAATTCAATACAACATACTGCATGTATCTATCACCAATAATCACCAAAAATCCCTAAGAAAAACAACTAAAATCGAAGTCTAATTCATATGGGTAAGGGAGTTGAATAAACAAACCAGTAAAATTCTCAAGTTTGATATTAGATTGAGCACGATCAGCAAAGAGATCTGGGTTTTGAGGATCCATAGTAATAGCTTGAGTATACAGATGTAACAAATTTTGGGATCCTCCTTTTGAAACTACTTTCAATCCTCCTTACCTGAGCTCCACAGATCTTAAGGGCACCCTAGGCACACAAACAAACTCAATCAGAAAATCTTACTGGTTACATATAATAGAAGATATTCAGTACAAGGGTTGTACTATCCAAGGTGAGTTAGGAAAGGGATGCAAGGTAAGTGTCCATATGACTAGCTAACAAATGAACAACATGGAGAATGGACAAACTAGTCCACCATTTTTCTTTCGAAACATTTCTTATACCATTAACACTCCTTGAAGTCCCTTCCCTTGCTGACAGTTTCAAGTTTCCTACTCATATGCCATTTGTTCGTGAATCACCATTCCTGATGGGGTATAAGCACCTGCGGCTCATAATCAAAATGAGTAAAATTCGTAAAAGTTATAATTCTTCAATTGTATTGTTGTACATGCTTGGTTCAAGATATAATTCAAATGTCTCAATAATTTGTTGTTAAGTAAACATGGATCATGCTCAGTGTGTATGATTCCTGTGATAGTCTATTCCGGGTCAGAATAATAGGCTTTGCTTAAGGTCCGAGGTATTTGATTTGCAATTCTCGTTCGGTTGGCTGTTATCCTTCATGGTCTGCTTCGTAGCTTTTCGTACCCATTCTATCATTACCAGCACCATGACCAGTTTTCGTACAAGCTTTACAACAAGGATAAGTCACTTAGATGTTCTTACAAACACGTTGCGTGGATCTGGTAACCTAGGGACGTTCATGTTGTTCATCTGTAAATTTTTCCATGTCTTCTTTCTTGTATTGGATACCAAATTTGACAGCAACCCCTATACCCCACTGGATTCAAGCAATCAGACATACTTGCATCTTCAACATCTTTTAACTTATTCAAGCAATCAGACTCACGTACCCCCTATTCTTTCATCAAAAATCAGATCCAAATTCTTATAAATTTGTACCCCACTCTTCGATTCCATCTGAACCTTCACAAGTAATTTCAATCTCCTTTGCTAATCATAAGATCCTAGGATGTAACATTTTGCTAGTCATTACTCTTCTCTGCAATTCTCTACTAACTTACAACAGCTTTAATTCCCCTCTTCAAACCACACTTCTTCTCTACTGAGTCATTAGCAGCGACCCCTAGTTTCATATATCCGTCTTAGCCTCTAAACCCATGCTATAAAACCCATCTTCTCTTCTTCCTTGTCTCTCCATCTTCATCCTCTCTCGCTGATTCTAACTCAGAACCCAAGTACCCATCTCAGAAATCGTCTTCTCCAGCAGCAGCACCACCACATCTACCCATTTCTCTTCTTAATTCTTCTCAAATCGAACCCTAATTCTTACTGATTTTGAATCAAATTGTTTTGAAATTAGGGTTTTTGAGGTTACTGATTTTGAATTTGATTCATTTTCGTTTCAATTGAAATTAGGGTTACTGATTTGTTGTGAGTTGAGAATTTAAGATACATGGTATGAGATGGGTTGAGTTTTGGCAGAGATTAATAGCGAGAAACAGAGATGGGGATCGAGTTTGAGGTACCAGAGAAAATAAAAAAGATGGGTTTGTTTTACTGTGGCGTAAGAGGTGAATACATGGTATGAGATGGGTTGAGTTAAGTAGATCTTAACCGTTCATCTTTGAGATTGAACAAGATCTAATATAAACCGTAGCTTAACCGTTAGGGACTTGGTTTGTCATGTTAGCAAAGTTTTTTTTTTTTTGTAATTCAAATTTAATTGATGGAAAAAAATGACACGTCATCATTTCACGGGTCTTAACGGGTGAACAGTGATTCCAGGTACTAAAGTATAATGTTGGACAAATGTAAGTAAAAACACTAAATTTGGACAAAACCCAGGTACCAAAGTCAAATTAACCCTTATCAATATAGTGCGAGACGGATACCTGGTATCCGTCACAGTCAATTGGTTGATTTGATCTATACAGAGAAACGTCCGAGTTTCTCTTCATTCAAACACTCTTAATTTTTTTCTTCCTCCTTCCCCCTCAAACCATTTTAACCCCCTGATCGTTTTAGAAAAGTGGTAAAAATAGTTCGTTCGCTGAGGCTTGTGAAGATTCGTTTTAGACCTAATTTTGATTTAAACTAGAAAATAAGTAAAAGATTTTAATAATATTGGGAAGAACTAGAACTCAGGATTCCACCAAAATCATTTCTGAATGATTTCTACAATAATACTTTAACAATTATATCTCTTTTAGTGACTCTATTTATTTGCCAAAAATAGATTTCTAAAATATTAATTGTAAATCACAAGCATGGCACATCAAAAGCTCTTAAGTCCCAGCATACACCATCAAACAAAATCACAACTAATTAAGAAAAATCGTAAATCAATTAAAAATCAATTAAAAATCAATGCAAAAGTCATTAAGAATCAAAAATAGTTACCATTCATTCATGAAATATGGCTTCCTCTATTGTCCCAGTGGTTGGGTTTAGCAAGACATAACTTTATTAAAAGCCATTAAAATATTAAAGAAAATCACAAACTGTTTTTGAAAAGCAAAACTAAACCCTAGTTTTCTATCTGTGAGAAGTTGTCTTCAAAATTGTATCTAGGCTCCCCTTTATATAGGCTTTGTTAACCTCCTCATGATTCTTATCCAACCAGGAAACCTAATCTCATTAAAATTTCCACTTCCTTTTGATTCCTTATCCAACTAGGGGACTTAATCTCCTCAAAAACCAACAAAACTCCTAATTTTCACGTCAAAGGCGAGCCCAAAATGCTTCCTTATTTCTCTTCCCATGCAGGCCCAATAAGGCCCAACAAATACAAAATCCAAGTTGGTTTCACGGTTTTGCTCATAACTTCTTCATATGAACTCGGAATGACCTCATTCTTTAGCAATTCTTCCTTGTAGAGATCAATTTTACTTCTTTCAAAGATGTAACTTAATAAAACATATAAACTACAAAAGTAATAATAATATACAGTAATTCACATAAAACTAGCAAATAAGTATAAGGAAATGATACTTAAAATATGTAATTATGCACTTATCACCCCTTTTGACCTTCAAGGTGTTATAGGTCGATTTGTTGCGTCAAATTTAAAGGGTTTGCTCCATACTCATTGGTGATTCTATTGCATATTCCTATTTCGGAATCCATCCACAAAATCATCAAAGGTAAGTAATCTACCATTAGGGTTTTAAATCCATTTTTTTCATAATCATGAAATTGTTGATGTTTGATTCATTATTTACATTGTAGACAACTCAATAACACCATTAGAACATAGATTAAATATTAAATCCATGATTATTACTTATTTTATGATGTATTGTTGATCAAATGTCTATTTGAAATGAAATTGTTACTGTTTTATTGGTGTTGAATGTTGATTGAGCCCAATTTAAAAGTAGGGTATTGAGAAATTAAAATTGAAATTGTTATTGCAAAGGTACAATATGAGTCTCATGCGTGCCTATGTGAGACATACATACAAAATTGATTTGGATACTTTAAGTGATGAAGAAGAAAAATCCGCGATGTTGTTTCAACTAATGACAATGAATGTTCGTAGGTGTATTATTCGTCAACCGGTGCCTAGGGAAGTGAAGACACGATCACGACTTACCCGAGATCGAGTGTGGAATAATGATAAAATGATGAATGATTATTTCACTCCCGAAACTGGTTATACTTCAAGACAATTCAAACAACGTCTAGGCATGAATGAAGTATTATTTGAGAAATTTTTAGGAAAATTACTTGAAGTGGATGAAGAGTGGCATCAACGTCCGGATGCAACTGGCGTAATGGGGTATTCTCCACATATGAAATTAGTAGCTGCGATGAAAAGTTTGTGCAAAAGTATAGCCGCCGATAGTATCGACGACTACAACAACGTACTATTATGCGAAAAGATTTCGCAATATAATATGCCACCATTTTGGACCAAGATATTTGCGCGAACCTACTCCTGAAGATGTGAGGAGGTTGTTAGCTGAGAATGTCGATAGAGGATTTCCTGGAATGCTAGGTAGTATTGATTGTATGCAGTGGCCATGGAAGAATTGCCCGATAGCTTGGCAATGAATATATCGGGGTAAAGAGAAGCAAAATTTTGCGGTGTTAGAGGCGGTGGCATCATATGATTTATGGTTTTGGCATGCCTTTTTTGGAATGCCCGTGGAAAATAACGACTTGAATGTGTTGGCACACTCAACCCTTTTTTTAAAAATGCTCAAGGGTATAACCCCTCCATGTAATTATGTCATCAACGGGCACCAATATAAAATGGGTTATTTCTTAGCCGACGGTATCTACCCAAAATTGAAAATTATTATACAAGCTTACACTCGAACATTGGGTTATCCAGACCTGGTAAGATTCAACAGATATCAAATGGCTAAAAGGAAGGATGTTGAGCGTGCCTTTGGAGTGCTAAAAGGGAAATTTAGAATTGTCGGATCGTCACGTAAGTATTGGAAAGACACTTACTTGAAACTAACAATGAAATTTTATCTTATTTTGCACAACATGATTATTGAGCATGAACGTCGGAATAAGGAATAGGTTGCAGTTGTTCCTGTTCCAATGCCGAAGCTTATTGATAGTCGTCATGTTTTTGTTGCAAGTCTTAAAAACCTTCAGTTGCACCTACAGTTAAGGACTGAACTTGTTGCGGGTATTAGAATGCGTCCTGGTAGAGGAGTAGTAAACCCAACACAAATAAATAGAGGTTCAAAGTTTGGAGGGCTCGAATTTGGAATATGTACAAGTACCTTCATCACAAGAAGAATCTGATGATACAGACTTATTAGACGAAGAAGAATATACTGGTCAAAATAAAGAAGATGTATTTGATTATTATGGCCAAGGTGCAAACGATGGTGGACCTCAATATTATGAACATGTTCCAGATGGGTTTGAGAACGTATGTGAACTTGCTTATGAAGATGGATACGCATAGGAAGAAGATGAAGATTCCGATGAAGATTCTGATGAAGATGAAGACGGAGATTCTGATGGAAATGGAGATGGATATGAAAGTGCAGACTTGAACGAACCTTAAATGAAAGATAGTTTCTTTATCATTTTGCATTTTTAAGTTTGAATGAATGTAAAGGTTGACTTAATTTTATTTATTTAGGTTTGGTTTTAGTTGATCAAATATTAAAGGCTCTAGTAGATGAGTCATTGGACCTCAACGAATATGTTATTCAAAAAATTTACTAACGCAACGGCTCCATGATAAACGTCCTAATAAATTCACATCTTCTTCACTTCACTCTTCACCTCTTTTTTACTTCTTAAGAACCAGACATCCACTTATTCTTCACATCCACTTCACTTGTAGTTAAAAACAACATATTCAAAATTTATATGGCTATCTTTGATCCGGCAGAAGATTTAGTTATGTGCAAAACTTGGATCACCCAACAATCTCGTCCTGCCGCTCGACAAAGAACTTTACCAGATGAAACCTTTTGAAACCTAGTATTGCATTACTACAAAATAGACTTTGGCAATTCTCGCCAAAGAACACTGGATAACATAAGGGATAGACATGTTTTAATACATGAAGAAATTACGCAGTTTATCGTCCTTCAATCAACTATTTATAACAACTGCAGCTGTCCAGAAGAAATGACTCATGATCGACTTGTAATATTTTTTTTCTTTTAACATATTCAAATTTTACTTAATGTTTCTTTCAATTAAAATTTTACTAATTTTAATGTTTGAATATTGCAGGAGAGACTAGCAAAAGTGAAGTACAATGAACAAAAAGGCAAACAATTTGAATTTGATGGGTGTTCTCAGTTTTTAAAGATAAAGTTTCATGATCTACTTACATTCATGAAAAACCATACATTTGAAGTTGATTCCTATGAATACTAAGTTTGATTATAATATGTTTTATGGGTACACCTCTTTGTAAACCCTCATGAGACACAACTTGTACACCAGGATTATTTAGTGGTTTAAAGGCTTGTTACACATGCTAAGTGTAATCGTATTTCATACAAAAGTGAATTAGGGTTTTAATTAAGTATTGTTATTTGCTTTCGTTATTTGTAGTTCAACTGGCGTAATCTATTTTGTAATGAATAAAATAACAAAAGTAGCATAAATAACCAATATCAGTTATTCAAAACAACTTTACATCACTAGATGTTAAAATATCTTATTTTCGCAGGAGTCGTTGTTGCACTTAGCACGTGCACCAAACCTTTAAACCATAAGGTGGCCCCAATGGACGAGTTTTGTCTCGTGAGGGTTTACAAATAGATATACCCACAAAACCTATAATCAAACATGCTATTCCTCATTGTCGGAATTAGGAGGAGTTGGTTCTCGTGCTAACCGTACCGGGTTTATATGAGGAAAAATTTCGTTAAGTAACAATGATTAATCGGAATGCCCTTCCATGTTGGGAAAGATAGCAGTACCGGAAGCTTCCAACTACAATAAACAACCAAAAATATAATCAATAAGTGTATTATTGGAAAATACAATTTAGAATAAAATCCAATTAAATGGTAAACACTTACAATCAGTCTGTCATCCATGACGCCCTTGTTCGATATAGAGGTATTTGTATTACCACTAACCTTTTCACATTATTTTTGTAATGGAGAATCGACTTTTGATCGAGGTGATGCTACGATTGTTTGGGTTCCCATCAATCTCATTAAACATTTGTAGCACCTGAGTCCATAATAACGCTGATGACATTTGTTGTTTGACGGGCTGCAGTTGTATAGCATAATAGTAAGTCCAGACAAGGTTTTGATTTTTTTCTTCAGTATAAATAGTCATTAGTACTTCGCATAGTGAAGATTATAAAATAGGAAAGATGAAAAACAAAGGAGTAAATGGGTATGAGAACTTGAGATTTTGTTGTGTGTTATATTGAGCGAGAAGTGTTGTATTTATAGATATAGAACATCGAAATGGTTGCCAACACTTTGCAGTGTCTAGCCTTTTATCGTGTGGTTATTCACAAAAGGAAACATGTTAGGTTTATTTTCGCAGTGTCTAATCTTTTATCGTGTGGTCATTCACAATAGGAGACATGATAGACTATTATTTGCAATTTCTAGTCTTTTTTCGTGTGGTCATTCACAATAGGAGACATGCAATGGGTCCACCAGATGTGTTTGCAGTTTTAGTCTTGTCAAGTCAAGTCAAGTAGGAGACGAGTAGATAAGCTAATATTTGCAGTGTCTAGGCTTTTATCGTGTTGTCATTCTGAAATCTGCAATGTCAATTAATAAAAACCAATATCAATAATTCAAAACAACAATACATTATATTCCTGAAATTCAAACCGCAAGTCACACTAAAACATAACGACACCTAATCAGTCCATTTCACCAAAAGACACACTGGACATTTCCGAAATGTTTTCCATACGTGTTTTTTTCTTTAGAAGTGTGCATTTTCATATAAGTGTTACAATTAGGGTTGAGCATTCATTAACATTAGAGCATTCAAATTGAATTATGTTTGGACAGTGCTTGGTTTAGTGACATTCTTCTCCACATCGGTTGCACACACACACATCTTCAATTTTGGCTTTAACTTTGAAGTTTTTGCAGAGATCATTTACACTTTCATATTCTTTAGCTTTCACAGCTTCGTCTAGCAACTGTGCATCTTCACAAAAATTTGGATATTGACATTACAAATACCTAATCTTTTCCGGTTGTGGTTCAATGGACATTTTGATGCCAGAACAACCAACTTGAGGACACTTAGAATACATCTAGGGGAATTGCATCATACTATGGTTATCCATGAAACATAATAGACAAACCTCTTTTGCTTCCATACATAAAACCTTTTTTCCTTTGCTTTTAGAATACATATTGAAGGTGTTGGAGTTGCGAATGCTTTGGATAAGTTGTGCTTAGAATAAATGATATAGAGTGGTGGGTTTGTATGAAAAAGTATAACCATTGATATATTCGTTGGATGTAAGGTTCAAAAATATACTCGTTAGGCGTTATGTAACCGTTTGAGAAATAGTTGTTTGATGTAAGGTTTAAAAAATAGAGTCGTTGGGCCTTTATGCATATAAATAGGATAACCCATTCTCCATCAAACACTACTTCATTCAAACTAATCCTTTTCCATCATTCATTACTTCCTTCAAACAAAAACTCTTTTGCAATGGCAAGACCATCATCAACTACCAATTCAACTGAAGAGATACTCAGAAAATGCAAACGAACTACTCCATCATCATCATCAACTACCAAGTCAACTACTCCATCATCATCATCAACTACCAAGTCAACTAATGTTATGGAAGAAGAGATACGCAAAAGAAACAAACTAATGACTGCCATGAAAAAAAAGGTACTCAAGAAACGAGGTTATGACCAATTCCAACTGAGGGAAATATTAAAGTCCGTTGAGGATGAGACGCAATGGGTTAAGAATTATTACGGGTGGATTTTCCTGAAGAAGATCGGATGATGATATACTTTGGAATCTGGTAAAATCAGGACCTTATGTTCCCAAGCCGGATGCAAAGTGAAAGGGGTCACGCTTTGATTACAGGGATGACTATATTGCTGGTAGGTTCTTTCATGTTAAGAAGTTGTGCATCAAGTACAACGAGTTTCTCGCTAGGTACACAGGGGACAAGTTTCCGGCACAAGATGCATATACCAAATGTAGAGGAGATCCGTTCTATCATTTCGAAGATGCAAGTATAATACAATATCGTACGGGGAAATATAGGAAGATTTATCTCTTTGTAAGGGCTTGGTACTATGTTATCCAGGTCTAAATATATTAGGTCTAAGTATTACCTAATTTTAAGAAAATATGCAATTTAAAGTTTTTATCTATTAATGAAAAAATATCTTACTTTAAACAAGTAGTTGTAATGTCAATTTTTAATTAACAACGATTGTTTTAAATTAGTGATCACTTTTTACATAAATATCCGTTAATGTTAATTCGAAAAATATAGTCGTTGGTTAAAGTTTTCATATGACAAATTTAATTACTTCAAATTTAAAGTTTTCATTAATTCAAACAACAACTACATTGAAAGTTTATTGCAATTAAAAATAACACTATTAAAGAAACTAAACTAGAAATTTCAAAAACTAATCTGGAAATTAAAATTAAAATACTAAACTAAATTACTTCTTCGGGGGAAAATATTTAGAGATGGATCACTTCATCATCATCTGAATCATCGACGGCGATTGTATTCAACCTCTTCAAAATATCACTTTGTTTCTTTCGATAATATTTTGCCTTCGCTGGGGCTAGGTTTGTAAGATCCATATGCATAATTGCATTATCTTGATGCTATTGAGATTGGGACGACATTTGTTGGTTACCAGACCAAATTTCAAAGAACTTGGCTTGCATTTGTGCTCTTTTTTCTTTCTTCCTTAAATGTGATTATCTACAATACTTGAGTACTTCTCCCTCTTTTTGATCGATAATCGATTCAACCATCTCGTTTGAAGTACCACCTCTTTCTCCCCTGCGAATACCCTGCTCACGGTCCTTCTTCAGCCTTGTTTTTTTTAGTCTTTTTGGTACCTATGGGCCTCTCCAGATGCTTGTAGTACCAACGATCTCTCCATTAAGTAGTACTTACGTGCTATTTTGTGATGCTGTAAAGTATGAATGTTGTTTAAAAAAACATTGTTCTGCTCGACGGTGAGTTGATAATCATGCCCAGGAAGATGATCTTTCATAATTTCATAACTAGCATCATATTTAAATGGTTGCCCTGTTTGGGTTTGAAATCGCTCCCCTCTATCTCGTGTCTAAAATATTGGAGTTAAAACAAACGGTTAATTACTAAATATCACCAATCGGAAATAACTTGATTCAATTATACAACTTACCAAATCTTCGTGTGAAGCACCGCTTTTAGTTTGCCGATATATAGCTTTAAGAATCGACATGAATTCTCTCACTTCTTTTTTGATAGCTTTCATCTTAGTTTTTAAGGAACTTGGGTCCCTATTATTAGCATTTCCATTAAGAGATACAAAGACTTCGTGAATATGTTCCCAAAATATAGCCAATGCTTGCTGAGAACCAACGATTTCTCACAACTCACTAAAACAAAAGCATTTGTAAGATCAATATATTCCTTTTAAACAAAGTTATTAACCATATTGAACTAAATTAAGAGAAGAGATTTTGAGTTGAGTAGGAAATCAAGTTAAAATAAACTTATTTGGTGTGAGAAGAGAAAGATGTTATATATAGAGAAAATTTCTAAAAAAATTTGAAAAATATCCGTTGGGATCCGAGGGTGGAGAACATAGAGCCGTTAATGGTGATGGATGGCCAAGATCGGGTGTGAGAGAGGTGTAAGGAAAAAAAGGTCAAACAAATATAATTCTCAAGACGAATTCCCAGGATCCGTCAAAATTGTAACGGATACCAGGGATCCGTCCAACCCCTGAGACGCTAACTGGGTATCCGTAAAGTGCATTTTTCTTACGGATACCTGGTATCCGTCTTTATGGCTTGGATATAATTGGGATCAGATGTGATCCCACTTCTAGCCAAGCCAAAGCTTTTGACCAGATTATAGCCAATCCATGCCTCATAGTACTTGCCTTTGGCTAGATTATAGCTATAGCCAAGCCATATACCTCACCATAGTGCTTGGCCTGAGAGTGTGAAATGAGAGAAACTGAAATGTATACATACAATTTTAAATGCCAAACAAATGGACTGATTGCACTTATAAGCTGTTTGGATACTATTTAAGAAGTTGTGTTTTCGATTTCTGGAAGTAAAAAAGGCAGAAGTTAATTAAGATATATTTTCAGAATAACTTTTAGGAATAGAAAAATTAATTTTTTATAAAACAAAATATTCATGTTTTTTATTTTTTAGGATTGATTTATACTTCTAGAAAAGCAGAAGTACTTTTACTTCTGGTATCCAAACCGCCTCTGGTTGTACCAAGAGGTTTAAGATTCGAATTTAATAATCCTTGATAACTCCAAATAATATAAATTTATTCGTTTCGTGTCCGGCGAGAGACACGATGTTTTACAAACCTCCCCTATCTAACTCTACATAGATCAGAGTTCAAATGTAAATATTTAGCAGTTACAATGTGTTGGAAGAAATCACCTGATTCAGCTCCCAACCTCCCCATCTATTCCGACAATTGGATCTCCTGCACCTCCCCATCTATTCCGACAATTGGATCTCCTGCAGCATTCCTTATATAAGAGATCGAGCTTCAAGAAATAGTGAATGGTCTTATCAATACACAAATGTATAACTCCCCAGGAATTTCAATTGCGCTTATATTCATCACTGTAGGAATTGGGTTCAAGCTTTCCCCAGCCCCTTCTCATCAATGGACTCCTGACGTATACGAAGGAGTGCGGTTCGTTCGATAAATTCCTACCTCTAAACCTGTGACGAAATATGGTTGTTGTTTAATACAAGTGGTAACATTGTGTGTTATCTTATAAATACTCCACTAGTGATAATGATGATATGTTCATACCTCAAAATAATTTTCTATCTGTTTCTCTCGGCACCTTAAATCTATTTCTGTATCGTACAATCTAACCTATGTAATAAACCAAAAATATGTGTCTATTTTCAGATGTCGGATCGTTTATTCTTTAGTTTTTATCAGAGATGATTCGTTACCTGGCTCATATATAATCTCTTATTCGGCCCCGTTTGAATCAGACAACAAAATATCTCTAATTTATGGGATCAAACCACTAATTTATATATTATAAGTTAGTTAAGTCAAGTCTGACCTAAAAAGCAAACACATTGAATCAGATTCAGATGAATCATAGGGTTTTGGTCAGATTTAGACGAATCAGATCCAAGAAGAAAAAAATCATGATATTAGTTGGGCACAAGAGATGCGCACGTCGATAGTTTGTGTGGTCGTCTGAAACATCCAAATCAGAAGTGTGGAAGTTGAATCTGACTCGGCTGATTAAATACGAGATAGATTTATCATGAAGAATCTATTATTAACACGCTGATCCGAAAAAAAAGGGGAACAGAGAAATTAAAACCTGCATATCGCACTTGAGAAGATCTAGAGGAGTAACAGAGCCATATGAGTAAAGACCACAACTTAAAGAGTACCACCAGCAGTACAAGCTGCATTGAAAGCAGGTGAATACAATTCTTTTATCTTTCCTGGTTCATTTGGTGCAGCCACAACTAAAACTCAATGTCAATTCTAGGGTTTATTGTTTCAATTATTTTCTGTTGGAGAATACTATTAGGGTTTCACGTGAATTTCTTTGTAAATTAGTGATTTCATTATAGCTAGAAGGGAAATTCTTCGATATTTGTAGACACTGGTTAGTTTGATATACTCCAAAGAACAATGATTTGCTCTATTGTAGTTATTATTGAATTGAGATTGTAAGCCTCACATCCATCATCAGAAAATAAACAATTAACCATTACAGCTGTCACTTAAATAAGAAGCAGAAATTAACAAGGAATTAGAAAAATCAGCCAACAACTGTATTAATAGTAAGAGACAAACGTTTCTTTCTTTCGTAGACATTCAAGGATTAGGGTTGGTAGTTTTATACTCTCTGTAAGTGCTACCAAATACAGTTGTTACATGCTGAATTTCTATTATTATTAAGCACAGAATATAACGCAACTTAAACACAAACAGTAATAGCTTATAGTACTTCTGTAGGAAAGTAAGCAAATAGTAGAGTGTGGAAGTGTCTAGGATAGAGAAAGAGGAAGTATCTCTAGTTGCTATCCCTCCATATTTAATATTTTTTTCACATAGGCTGACCATGGTACCTTCGTGCGGCTTCTCTGCTGTCGATGGCTGATGATGAGTAAGGATCGGTTGTAATGCCAACTTGAGGTCCTAATCCACCATATTGGCGGTAGTTATCTCTATTAGGTGAGATTACTTCCATCCTAGGAACCATTGGAGTTGGTATTGTAAATCGGCGTTGTGTTGGGACCATCGTAGCTGCTTCCTTGAGGAACTCAACAGCAGTTCCTATATCATTTGTTGGGTTTGTAAGTGGAACTGGTGCTGACCATGCTGCTCGATTCGGCCTTGCCCAACCCCCCTCAGTGATAAGTGCAGGTTCTTCCTTATATTCTGATGTTACCGTCATCTCAGTTCTTCCCACATGATGTGGTTGGTCTCCATTCTTCCCATGGCCAAAGATGCCGCCATGTCCATGCCCATGGGGATTGAGCTTCTGACGCCAGTTCGTGTGGCTTACAAGGCCACTCCTACTTGGTTGACTTGCATCCGTCTGGACTTGACTGATAAATTCTTCAACTCTGTGTGGTCTGTCTGGGCTTGCAGGCGTACTCCAACCGTTGTTCATAACACCATATTCTTTCAGCGGTGCTACCTTTCTAGGAGAGATGTTCCCGTAAGGGGTACCCTCAGGTTTATAAACCTGTTCAATAATGGTTTCTGTTTTGGTGACGTAGTTGTCCATCTTGTTTTCAGGAGTGTAGGCAATTAGTGGCCTTTTTCTACCCTGAGCATCAATGATGACAGGCCTACAAATATGATCTCGAGGGTAAGCCTCACCATTACTAGCATAACCCGTCTTTCCCCATCTATCTGAGCGTGTTTCGAACCCACTGTTCCTGGCATTCCATGCATCATAACTGTTTACCTGAGGTGCATACCTTCTAGTCGTGTGACCATGATCTGCCATCACTCGAGTTATTTGGATTCCTCCCTAAGTACTCAAATTTTCTTATTTCTTGCTATAGCTTGCTTAGGCATCTCTTCACATATATATATAGGGCAGTCACTGAGAAAAGAGGATAACCCGATTCCATCTTAGTGCTCCACTGCTGTAAGGATCAGATTCTGCTTTTTTCTCTTTTGCATAGGACCTTGAATTCTCTATCTATATATTAGTATCTATCTTTTTTACCAATTCCGCGTGGTCCTCATGGGTCATATTCTGCCTTATTAACCTTTTCATTGCCTTGGAATACTTGCAATGAATCTGAATTAGCTTTTGAAAGAATAAAGAGAAACCCTATGAGAATTTCCTTGATTTAGTTGTGTCAAGGAATTGATATTTATACGTAAATTGTTTAGTTAGAGTAAAGCATATGTTATATAAAGAATAACAACCTTACAATCGGTGACAAGTATAACTACATCAGTGAATGCAGAGTGAGGACATAATTTTTCCTCCATTTAAAATGTTTAAAGGAAAGCTAAACAGAGTGAGAAATGGAATTTGAACATGTCCAGACAGGACCAGCTACCAAATCGCACCAACACGCGTGTCATGGATGATGTAAAAACAGATAGAGACAGAAGAATCGACTTTGGATGGAAACCATTGAAACTAGACGCGTTAATTGGTGTGTAAAAGAACTCTAAGTGAAAGCTATCTGGAAAGGAATTCCTTATTGTTGATTAAAGTTGGTTGTGATTTAGTAACACTTCATGCGTACTTATGGTTTTGTATAAACAGAACCTATAATCATTACATATCAGAAGTAAATAGTACGGGCAAATAGGGGCAGTTCTTAATTATGATCGTCCAAAGTAGATCCAAAGGATTGTGATTTGCTCTAGGAAAGCTATTGTTATTGAATTGAGACTGTAATCTTCACCTTGTATCCGATGCATTTGCGGTCTCAAGTATGACACAGCATTGTTACTTGTGGTGCATTTTTGAGCAGGTCTCAATGTCGCGAAACGCTATCGTTGCTACAGGTTTAGTTGTTTTTGCAGCTGCTGGACTAGCATTTCCTTTCTACATGGCGTAAGTGAAAAACTGTGTATAATTTTTCAGTGTGTTCATGCCTTTTTGTTTTGTAATTGTCACTTTACTTATCATGGTTATGCAGGACATCAAGGAGGGACAATGGAATGCCTATAATTGACTCATCAAAACCATTGCCGCCTCAGGCCACTTTTCGAGGACCTTATGTTAATACTGGTTCGCGTGATGTTGGACCTGACAACAGGACTTACACGAAGAAGTAATTTGATTATCGGCAAATTGAAATTCTGAGTCTAGTTTGTATATGAAACAGCTTGTTAAAATTACTGTCGATGTAAAGAACTGAAAGTTTCATATATCAAAAATCAATTCCTTTGCTTGATTGGACTCACTAAACATGTCTTATTATCAGCTACGGTTAGTTCTTGTTTTATCCTTCTCTTTCAAGTTTTAGCTTTAATCTTCTTTAAAATGAAGTTGAGTTATGTCAGAGACAAGGTTTGATCAATAGCAGCAAATTACTTCTCAAAAGAAATGAAGAACAGGGTAAAGCAGAAGGTCGACCGAAATGTCTTTAGAAACACTGTTTATGCAGTCTTCTGGACTTGGCAAGGTAAACCCATTTTGGCTTGGTACATGATGTCTTGGATGAGGAGTGTCATGTTGTTGTAAAATGCCCCCCCTTCTTCCGTTGCCTTCTTTGCTTTCTTTCCAAAATCTCTTACTCTTCTCCTTCTATCTTCTCCTTTGCCTTCTTCCATTATTTTCTTCACTGCCTTCTCCACATCTCCCTTCTTCTTTGCTGACCCTAGGACCTTCTTCTCTTTTTCAACCAATTTGATATCACTGGCAAGAACGTCGTCCACTCCCACCTTCACTCCTATATCCAGAACTTGTACTATCAGTTTTTCATTAAAGAATTGTTCTGCGCCGGTAGTCCAAGCTATCAATGGAACACCTGCGCAAACTCCTCCATTACCGAATTCCAACCACAATGCGTTAGGAATCCTCCTATTGATTTGTGTGATAGAATTAGTACTTGCGGGGCCCAGCCCTTAATCACTAGTCCTCTATCTTTGTTCCTCTCCTCGAATTCCTCTTTGTGTAACCAACTTTCTAACTCTGGATGCCTCTCTCCACCTCTAATCACCCAAACAAATGGACATTTTGATGCTTCTAGACCCAAGGCAAGCTCAATCATTTCCGACGATGTTAGGGCACATAAACTTCCAAAGCAAGCATAGACAACGGAGCACGGGTCTCTGGAATCCAGCCACTTCAGACATTGGTTCTCATCAACGGAGGCTTTGTTACCTCTTTCAGCCTTGTCTAATATCTCCTTGTTACATTGAGATACTGGACCAATGCACCACACTTTTCCAAATTTTGCTTTTTGATACTCTTCCTCATATATAGTCTCCAATTCCTGAAAACTATTCACCACCACACCATATGCCGTCAGCTCAGCCTTTCTTATTTGATCACTAAAATCTTTTAGATCCTCTGAAATTGAATACAAGGTTCTTGGTAACATTGCTTTTGTGACTTTGATTTGGTCAGGCAAGCCTGGCACAGAGAAGGGCTCTGACAGACTTAATGTAGAACTCTCTAGAATTTTGGATTGGAGAATGTTGTGGGAGCACAGCTGATAGAAACAACTTGTGCCATAGAAAGAAAATCTAGGAATTTTGAACTTATTAGCAATCTTGGCTGCCCACGGGAAAGCCATATCTGAAATTATGCAGCGAGGCACAGGTTCCAGATCTACAAATGCCTGTTCAAATGGTTCTTGTAAAGAAGCAGTGGCGTTAAGGAATTTAATTGCCCATTCTGGCGAAGGGAGAGCATCAATGTTCTCGCATCCTTCAGGTAATCCTGTTTTTTCAGCAGATGGAAATGGAAGAATAAGAAGCCGAATAGGAAGGCCAGATTCAACAGAGCGATCAACAACATTTTTGAATCTCAAGGAGTTGGAAGGCGTAGTAACTACAGTGATGATAATGCCACGCTCAGCAAAGAGTCTAGCCATGTCTATCATAGGGATCATGTGACCTTGTTGCATGAGAGGAAACAAAACAAAATGGAGTTTATGATGATCATCTTCTGAAGAAGCCATGGAAACTAATCTCAGATAACTTCCCACTTGCAGACAAACTAAAACTTCAAGACCTCAAAGATGCTTTGAAATAAGAAGTAGTAAAAGGTGCTAACATATACTTTAATCTCAAGTCCTTTTTACCATGGCGAATTTGAGGACCACCAAAAACTAATTAGGGGCTACTTTTTTAAAGCAATCTGATAGGTGTGATTAAGGGGTAACCTAAGGGTATAAATTACTATAAAACCTTTGAGTAATCAAATTATTACCAAAAAACCTATCACTAATAAAACTTAAACCTAAACTTATTTCACACTTTCATTTCAAACTACCGATTTTACAACTCTCTTCTTCTCCTTTCCAATTTCAAAACCACCGATTACACTTCAAACTATCGATTTCCACCATTTTCTTCTCATCTTCAACCAATTAATCGTAAACTAATTCATCGCCGTTACTACAATCTAAAGATGCCTCGACAAAAGCAAACAAGTCGTCAACCTCCTAATACACAGTGGCCGCCATTTTTCGAAATAATAAAAGATCGAGAAATTGTTCAAGAACAATACGAAGAAAGCGATGAACGCGATGAACGCGATGAGGATGAAGTAGAAACGGAGTCCGATTACGAAAATCTGCCTCTCCAGCAGTTGATGGCTCCAATAAGGTAAGGGGTTTACCATAATTTGTGTTTATATTGCTTAAATCGCATGAATTACTAGATAGAATACCAAGGGTTTTAGGTTAGATTGCACAATCGGTAGTTTCGTGGTTGTATTAAACTACCGATTATGGCAGTGTTCTTCACTGCTCATGAAAATCATGCACAATCGGTAATTATCTTTAGTTTAAAACTACCGATTGTTCTTCTGTATAAAAATTTCGTAATAATCGGTAGTTTTGTATAGGCTTAAACTACCGATTGTGAGTGTTCAATGAACCTCAAAAAACCCATCACAATCGGTAGTTAGAATTAGACCTAAACTACCGATTATTCTATTGGATGCAAAAGTAGTGATAATCGGTAGTTTCGTTTAGTGTTAAACTTCCGATTGTGCTAGTTAGTGAACCTCAAAAACATCGATCATAATCGGTAGTTATTTTTACACCTAAACTACCGATTATTCTACTGGATACAAATTTACACATAATCGGTAGTTAAATTTTTATGTAACTACCGATTGTGCGTGTGTCCATAGACTTGTGTTCCTATTTTTTATACACAATCTGTAGTTAGTGTAGAGCCTATGCTACCGATTGTGCATAATCGGTAGTTAAGTTGTTTTTATACTACCGATTGTACACAATTGGTGGTTACATTATTTTTTTACCTACCGATTGTTAACAATATGTTGAGTTCTATTTACTTTGTCTACCGATAATGTATTGAAATAATTGTTCTTTATCTTGTATCAAAAAAGGGAAAACGTACTAAGCAAAGGAACGATCTAATTCTATCGGGGCCTCGTCGTGAAGGAGGTAAGAAGGTTACCGCTAGTACTAGACGACAAAAGAGCGCTAGCCAAAACGAAGAAGGAGGACCAAGTGCTCCTCAAGCTCAACACTTCGAAGGAGGTGGACCAAATGTTACCCAAGAAGAAGAAAAACTGTTACAAAGAAACAACCAAGGAAGAGACGAGGACACAAGGTCCCCGACTCTCTGAAGATTAAGGGTCCCCGACAAGGTCAAATCCCTGGGCTCCCAAGATACGGAGGACGTCTATTGTTTGGCTACAAGGATTCTTTGGACAAGGAAATCTACTCTACCGAGATAATAATTATTAAACACCATTCTTAACATATTGTCTTCTTATTCGTAGAAGTGTTAACTTTTATTCTAATTGTTTTTAATTCGTCGTGTATATTAGGAGCATTCTAATGCGGCCCGTCTACTAAAACCTACTGCCGCACCAAACAAGATGAACGACTGGCGGTTGAAAGATGAGTGTCCTCGGTTCCAGAAAATTATACTGATCTCGGGGCTATCTACGGCTGCCGAAAACTCCATGTTAAAACACGACCGTGTGTCGATATCGACATTCATGGAGCGATATTATCCAAAGACCGATACTTTCCACATGTCGTGGGGAGAGATGAACATCACTCCCGATGATGTGGTGCAGATTCTAGGTCTGACCGACCATGGTACGACGGTCAAGTTTGATTACGTGAAGCAGTTAAGCTGGGACCAGCTTTATGCTTTGACCGAGAAGTGCTTTGGCTGGGATCGAGAGACCTCTCACGAAGAGTTTGACCGGTGCGCTAAATACAGAACTAGGAAATTTAGTATGGTTCATCTGATGGAAAGGTTCAGAGGCACCTTGGAAAAAGAGAAGGCCAACCCAGAGTTCAGCGATGACCAGGTCAGAGCTGCAGCAACTGCATATCTTCAGTGCGTTTTGGCATGTGTAATTTTCCCAAATGTAAGTGGCAACCGAGTTGACGCCAACCTGCTACAACTTTTGGATCCCATCCACAAAGTTAGAGACTATTCGTGGGGCACTGCTTGTCTTGCGTTTTTGATGGAAGAGATGAGGAAGGCATCCCGGGAGGAGACTAGCCAAATAGCCGAGAATGTGAGCTTATTGCAAGTATTTTAGTAACTCCATTGATGGTTTGATTGCTATTTATTCTTTCTTCTTTTGCTCTTTCAATTTTCTCATACTTGGTTTGATATGTTCATTAGGCTTGGATCTACGATCACTTTCCCTCCCTGGAGTTGGCAAGACAGAAGCCGGATTGAGAGAGAGGCACAACCCGAGGCAAAAAATACATCTTTCGGGCAACCATTCAAGTTTCAAGGAGTATGAGTTGATTGCTTTGAGGAGGAACCTAGACTCCATTGTGTCCCCAGATGTATGTTTTGATCCCTACCGGGAAGAGCTAGCTGATCGTACTATACCTCGAAGGTCTGAGTTGGCCATGTACTTTGGACCCTTGTGGCATCCAACAGGATATGTCATCTACAATGCCTCTAGGGTCATACGTCAAATGGGTTATGTCCAAGAAGAACCTAGGCCTCACATCCATGGCAAGTTCAAATTGGACATTCCAAATAGTGTTTGTGGTAAGGACACGATCCAAGTTGTTTACACGCCCAACCCATCTGTTGAAGATTGGAACAACAGAATGCATTACATGATCGACGAGGGGAGACCTGTAAAACAAGGTGATGAGATAACCTCATCTTATATGGTATGGTATCGGGAGCATTCTCATCTTAAAGTGATTCGTGAAGATAAAGGAAAGAGCACCGGGGTAAACCAATATAGGTCCATCATCAAAGACAACCCGTCGGGCTTAGCAAGGCTGGTACATAATGTTATTTCCTTTTGATTTTAGTATTACGGGTCAATATTATAGATAATAATCGTTTGATTGTTATTGCCTAAAAACAGAAGAAGAGGATTGCATTTCTGTCGAACAAGATAGGTTCGTGCCTCAATTGGGGAGATAAAGACCTCATTGACAATCTTGATAACGAAGCTTATGCTCTCCAGTTCGGAGATACCGGCACGACGACGACGGAGACGAGGAATGTGACTTCTAAGAAGACTAAACGTGCTCGCGGTTCAACGAGTGCTGCTCCTCGAGCGAATGTCCCTGCTCCTCAACCCAACGAACCTGTAGCCTCTGTTACTCGTGTTCCTCTTCCTAAAACCAAAAAAGTTAGGAATTAGATTGTAATCGTTAAATTGAAGGATATTATTTTACTGTTTAACATTTCCGGTTTTAAGGATATTATTTTTGAGTTATCATTTGATTTGCCATCGATTTATTTTTAACAAGTTATGTTCTTCAAATTTTACATGTACAATCGGTAGTTAGGTAGTTTGAACAAACTACCGATTGAGTAAATTCATCAGTAATCAGTAGTTTAAAAATTACCGTTTATGGTTTAAGATTTTTTAAAACTACCGATTGTACCAAGACAAAATGTTGAAATTTTACAAAAAAATTGGATTTCCAATTTGGGGCTACTTATTATAATCGGTAGTTTTAGGAATTCTTAAACTACCGATTGTACCAAGACAAAATGTTGAAATTTTTTTAAAAAATTGGATTTCCAATTTAGGGCTACTTATTAAAATCGGTAGTTTAAGATTTTTTAAAACTACCGATTGTGCTTGTACAAAGTGTTGAATTTTTTCAAAAAAATTCGAACTCCAATTTTGTTACCGTTGATCAACGGCTATAATTTATATTTTGATACACCTAAATAAGTGAATTTATATCTATCATTCTCATTTCAAATCCACATCTTTTACATTTCAAAGAAAATTTCTGATTTCTTTTTTTCATGTAATGTCGGGTTACGAAAATTTTAGGCTTAATGCAAAGAATTTTACCCTAGAAGAAGATTTATCCCTATGTCGAAACATAGGATTACATTATCCAGCAAGGGGTCATGAACGTCGGATAAATGGTCCAATGAGCATGCAATGGTTAAACATATCCATGCTAACTTTTGTAACGAAACCGGTAACCCCAACAACCGGAACAGAGCATGCCTTTTTTGTCGATATATGGAAATCACAAGGGAAGTACTAGAATTTTCTTCTTTAACCGCTAAGGTGAATGAAAGAAGAATTAAGAATGAAACTGATGATGAAGTTGTTACCAGATCTCTAGAGGAATGGAGAAGATTGAAACGTTCAGATTTCAGGTACAAATCTCATTTCGAGATCCTAAGGGTGATGGAAGAATACAATCCTTTTGTGTTGATTATTCTCCGAAGAAGTGAAGAACGTCGTCCCGGTCGTCATACGACCCGTTGAAGTTTTGATAATAGGTTTGCTTAAGTGTTTAAGTGTAATCTACTGATTTATTATATTTCATTTCCTTTAAGGTTACGCGATGTATGCATTTTCGATTCAATGAAATGATTTATAAAAAAATTAAGAAATCCAATTTGGGGCTACTTATTATAATCGGTAGTTTAATAATTTCTTAAACTACCGATTGTGAGATCGGTAGATTATGGTGTACCCAAAACTTCCGATTCTTTATATTAGTTCGAACTTAGTATACATATTTTCTGCACACTCTTGTTACACCAGGCCTCAACGTTTTTTTTTTTTTGAAAAAAAGAGCCATTAAGACTATAATTTATATAAGGAGGGTGACCTCTTCTCATTTATGCACCTCCAATACATTTTAACTATCCAACTTCGAAGAAATTAGTGGCTCAACCTATTTTCAACTAAAACATCAACTTTTTTCATTTCTTTTCCTCTACCGATTCTTCTACTCCTTTTACCCTAAGTACTCCACTGAAAATGGCTCCAAAATATTTACCTAAACAACCAAAGAAGGGAAAGGAAAAGATGGTGATAGAGGAGTCCAAAACCATTGAAATCAATTCGTCAACCGATTCCAGGACAACTTACTATGTTTTGGATTCTCGGTGCATTTTAAGGGACAAAGACTTGTCAAGCATAAACCCATACTACAATGAAGCTGGAGAGTACATAGGTCCACTTCGGGCTGATCCTAAGGGGACGAGAAGAAGAAGAAAAAGCCGGTTGAAACTAGGACCAAGTCCAGAGTAACAAGGAGTGGAAGAATTTCATGAGATCAATGAGATTGATCAATTTGAACTTCTATGATGTGTTTTGTTTCGTTTAATTCAGATGTTTTTAGTTTTTTTAAAACATGTTTAATGAACAATATGTAGTAAGTTTATTTGAACAAGTTTTTCTCCGGATGTTGAAATAGTATTACGAAGTTAGATGTTAAGTAAAATCGACATATTCGGTAGATAACTATGTTTCTAAACTACCGATTACGTACAATCGGTAGTTATTTATTTCTCGTGCTACCGATTATCCACAATCGGTAGTTATTTATGTTCACTAACTACCGGTTGTTGCAATAAAAGTCCTGGACAACAAAACCATTATAATCGGTAGATAAAATTGATCTTTAAACTACCGATTACAAAGTTAAAAAAATTAAAAGTTTAATTCATTATATGCCTACAATCGGTAGATATAAATTTTCAATTCCTACCGATTGTGAAAGATGAAGAGTTATCGATTTTGGAAGGTTTTGAGAAATTCAATTTGGGGCGACAGTTATAATCGGTAGTTTAAGTACTCCATTAAACTACCGATTATACAATCGGAATGAAAGTAAATCATGATACTACCGATTGTGAAAAACTACTCGAAAAATCAATCTAAAACACTCTCGATTTCTAATCCAAAACTAACTCAAATAATTATCTAATAACCAAATTAATCAACTGATTAATCAAAATTAACACTAATTAAGCAAGGATAGATTAGTCATTATAGAAATTATATAGATAAGGGATGTATTAAGATTACTTCAAAATGACCTTATTTTATTTTATTATTAGCTCCTAATTAGTTTTTGGTGACCCTTAAATTCGCAAGGCTTTTTACACTATTTGTTATGTCTTCAGAGTTGGGTGATGTAAGCTCAGACGTCGATTCTAGATCTAGTCATCAACATGTGTTGTAGGGTAAACCTTTTAGATATTATTGTGGAACTAATTTCACATGGAAATGGCTATTGCCTCAATTTTTCACGTGGAATTGATCTTATGCACCAAGAAAAATCAAAGACAAATGTGAAGAAAATCAGACATTAATTTGCCTACACATACTTCCAGTGTAAAAATTAGGGTGCTGAATCAGGTGATTTCTTCCTACACATTGTAACTGCAAACAGAACAATCAATAATATTTATATTTGAACTCTTATTTAAGTTTCAAGCGTAAGTTCTAGTTACTAGATTTCTCAGAAGCCAAATCAAGCAGGGTACGAAAGAAATGTTGGGGATACATTGGAGGTTCCTCTACAAGTGCCTGAAACATTAGATGAATTTTAAACGAGTGAGGTATTATCATGTAAGTAGAATCACTTTTGAACATTACTCCGATGAGTTTTAAATAAATTACCTGATCAATCAAGACTGTCGAAGTAGTCATTCCAGGTACAGTGTTAACTTCTATAGTCAAGACCTGCAAATATTAACCATGAAAAATGCATCGAATGATGGAAGTAGTTCAGTTGAGACAGGCTTTACAGTGTGCGTATTACTAACCAGCAGAAGAGAAAAGGTCGCAAATAAGGTTTGAATATTATGTAATTCATTAACATCCACATAACATCATTTGTTAATAAAAAGAGAGAGGGGTCAACATTTTACAAATAAATAGAGGAAGCTAGAATGGCCTAAGAATAAGAGGGAGAAATTCCAAATTTCCCAACATAAAATATCAAGAAAGGATGAAGACAGGGAAGAAAAAGCAAAGCAAAGCAAAGAAAGTCCTTTTGGTAGGGCAAGAAGTATTGCGCTGCAGGCCATACAAACTAGTATATTTCTTTGAAACCATTAACAACCGATGGGAGAAAGTGGGGTCTTGACTCTTGAATCCACACATCTCGAAGTGAAACATTTTTTGTATGGTTTTGATTCAAAAATGATTGGCCCAATATAAGTTCTTTTTTGTAAGGTATACAGAAGGAAAATTGAAACATGAATTCAGAGGAAAAAGATTTCTAGTCGAAGAAAGCAGCCTTGTACTTGTTAATCAGCAAAGAGAACCGAGGAAGTTTTCCAGGATGATTATTAGACATCGTACCTCTCCGCTGTCTACATTAACAAGTGCGTCGATACACGAAAATCCTTCTAATCCAAGAGTATCAGCAATGATTTCGATACACCGTTTACATTTCCCCAACGCCTCTTCACTGTTCAGAAAAGAAATAATTACAGGATGTTTGCAGCTCTTCAAAAGATGAGGCATGGTTCAACCATTATGAGAGAAATGGACTACTGCGACAAATTTTAATGAGAGAAGTAGTGTGATTTTGTTCAACTGTTGCTATTTTCCTCTGCTGCATGTATACATGTAACTTAATATCAAGAGAAAACATCGTATGAAGAACGAGGTATTGATGTTCCAAGGGATGAGGCCTCTCTGAACAAACCCAATTATTGAAGATGGTGGTGGAGTGAGATTGATGCCAGTTCCACCTGTTTAAAGAAAAAATGCCAGTATCTATACGATATAATGTGGACAATGCCTAGTTAAGGTTCTCTTATGAACAGTAATTTTTTAAAGGAAAACAGATGCATGTAGTCACACACCTTGGAACTTTTCCTCAAGAGATAATATGTCACCCGATTCCTTAACCGTAACACTAGGACTCAGCGAGTGCATCTCTCCCCGTTTGCCCACAACTCCAACAGTAATTTCAACCCATCTACTACGACCTTCTCATAATAGGCCATTTGAATTTGCTTTAGTGGATTTTGAAGAGAAAATGATGGGATCTGTATCAATGAAAGGTTCAAATATTAACTGTTCAGGAGGAGGGTTTGGCATCTCAATTACTCCATGTGCCTGAGTCATCTCACAGATATAATACAGCTTTAGGAATCAGGATACATATTATTGTACAGTAGAAAAACAACGCTACTGAATGAAAGTAATCCGAAATGAAGACGACAAGAAAATACTAAAATTGCTGTCCACACCTTAGACAAACTGTTGGAGGGAAGCCATGGAAAGCAGTTGCGCAATGCATTTGCATAGATTGCCAGATCCTCTACACAACTTCAAAAATATCACAACATCAGCACACAACTTAAAAGTACTTGATGATAAAAAAGGTGAAGTTAGGATATTAATATACCATAATCTTGCAACTCCAGTGGAGCATCCATCTTGACCTGAATTCACACATAATGTTTCACAATTAAGCTTTGTGGTCAAATCATGCCAAACACCATTGATGGGCATATTTATTAGCTCCTCTTTGCTCCGTACATTCTTGTGTATTGTCAGCACTCCCCAATTTTCAAGCTATACATTAGAATCAGCAGATCAAAAGCACTAATGACGTTCAACTAGAAGGGTGCCAAAATAAATATATAAATACAATCAAATAATGATAAAAAAACAAAAGAAGAAGTAAAACCCATGTGAAACAAGTTACGGTCTATATATCTCAAGGAACATGGCACATATTACCATAAATTGCCAACAGCAAGAGAAGTTGCCACTTTATCCATACAAGTTCTTGATGCTATTACACCAGGACCTGCAGCATATAAAGTCGTAAAATACAATTATAGGGCTTGGCTATAACTTATAGCATCACAGAAACAATTTTTGAACAAGCGAAAACCTGTATACGGAACTCCTTCAACTTCTAACAACCTTTAGAGAGTACCGTCCTCGCCAATACCTCCATGTACTGAAAAGAGCAGCAGTAAAACCTATTAGTTAACATGTTTTGTATGTTTCAATTCCCAGTGTTATTCCATGAGGCCAAGTTCCTTTTCAACATACAGATCAAGAAATAGGGGAATGGGAAACCCATTTGTCATCTTCTAAGGTCTCATTGCAGATCATTTTTTAATCAAATGTAAACAAGATATGTTACAAATTATATTGAGTTTATACATCTGAGTTCTTAGTGTACACCGATTCATTTCCAGTTAAAAAAGAAAACGAATAAGTAGTTTGGAATTTCGACGTATATATTGTTCAAATGTGTCCCACAAGCCTGCAATGATGAAATAGTCAGAGAGGATAAGATATAAAATAGTAACACGAGTAATATGCTTTATAAATCAACCTGCAATGAAGACTGTTGCTTCAACTTCCTTAGCAAGTTTGATCCATTGCTCCAGCGAATATTTAGTAGGACGAACATCAGAAATGTCAAACCCCGAAAAATAGCTCTGTTTGCTCAGACCTTCCATTAGATCCGTAATCACTTGGTTCCGCAGGTGAGCTGTCAATGCAGCTCTAGCGGGATTAACTGCTTCTATGCATACCTCTATAACTTCTTCTGTTGTGTGCCTAAGAACTAGCGAAAATCTGTGGCCCAAAAAATGGTTTCTTATTACACATGATAATATAACTTACAGAAGGGTCAATTCAAGAACATTGTGTTTCAATGTGAAAAGGATAAATATTGTTTTCATGGAAACATGATCCACTATATGATGCAGGAAAACACGCAACCCATTTCCCACAAGTAATTTCAACATACAATATTTTGCTATCCACAGTCACTATTTTCCTTCTGATCTCTACAAATATGTGCAAGTACAACCATGAAGGGAATCACCAGAAAACTTTATGTTAAGAGAGCTAGCCTAACCAATTTAAGGAATTGTACAGACCTCAGTTGGAAGGAAGGCAACAGGATGACAATCTAACCCAGATCCGACATCAAGAACAATTGATGTGAATTCACTTCCTCTATCAAGAAAAACTTCAACAAGGACTCTATCATCAATTCCCTGGTGATTGTGGTATAAACTAGTAAAACAAAATACTATTTTATGTGAAGGTTAGCTTCAGGAAAAATCAGATTGACATCATTCACTTGAAACCAAATTACCTCCGAAATGATACCCTTAGCTTTTTTTAGGGAGTCCTCAACCTCATAGGCAACAGTTACAACAATGCTAGACCCTGCCCTGGCTGGTTTTACCTTACAACACAGGGAGAGAATAAGTAGCACAGCTAAACAGGCTCCATATTAAAATTATCACCTAGTATGTTTCCAATCTGTAACAGGCAACAATGCCAGTAATGGTGAGTCTTACCACAACTTTCCCGGACTCACTATTCATTTGATTGGTTTCGAACCACTTCATTAGCTCTGCTTTATTGAATCAGCCTCCATCAGGACCGTCACATATACCTGTATGCCTCCATCTTCACCAAAACGACCATGAATCACTGGAAATACTATATCCACAGAGGAAGCAAGATGTTCTGCAAATTCAGACAAAGACTTGAAACCTTGGGCAAGGCTGCAAAGTAACACAAGCAGTAGCAATTAAGTCAAAAATTGGTTTTAAAACGTTAGACAAGATAAGCACACTTTGATATCTTAACGGCTAACCTTTCAAGTTTAAAGTCAAAATCTGCAGGAGTGTTTGAGTACATCTGCGCAAAAGTAGCACATAAGAATAAAAACATCAATAAATCAAAGTAACAACCAGGAGTATTATATTAATAAATTGCTCCAAATTAGTTTCTTGGAGTAGCTAAATAAAACATGCACTCTTATATCTTTAAAAATGCCCATACATTCGAAAGTCTTTAGTAGCTGCTTATGATGATAGATGCACTAACCTGAGCAGTAGATATCGCATAAGCATTAAGATTGGTATCAATATAATAGCAACTGACATGCAGATCATCTCCCTATAATCACACAATTCAATCATGTTTAACAAAATTATCCAACAAAAATTAAACCAACACTAACTAAAATAAGAAGTTACTATTAGTTAGTGCCTGTATATGATCGAGCACTGATCCAGCAGAATTAAGTGATATCCCACGCTCAGCTGAGGGTCCACCACAAATAATCCCAACTCTTAGAATCCCATCCTTCTGATTCCCTTTACTTTCAATAGTAGAATCATGAACAATTTCCACTAAGCTAGCCTTGGGGATTCGAGCTCTGAAATTCGATGCTGAGTTCTTCTTCTTCAGAACTAATTTTGGAGAAGAGGAAGAAACAAAACTCTTCAGGTGTATAATACAATTAGACTCGTATTCTCTAGAGGAAGTTTTACGTAAACCGTACATTAGTGTAGCTTGAGTAATTGACGCCATTGAAGAATTCCACTGAGGAAATTGTTGGGGTATTTTTTTGATTAGGGCTTGCTGACACTTGAGTGAGATCATTGTTTTTGATATGCCATTTGATATATAAATAAACTATCCGATTGAACTCCGGATTTAGTTTCGACCTTTTCTTAAGCTAGTGAGTGAGTGATCCGTTTACCGAACAAAAAGTGGAGATGCGGGGTATCGATCCCCGTACCTCTCGCATGCTAAGCGAGCGCTCTACCATCTGAGCTACATCCCCAAGATGCCTCACCTCTTCGCCTCACCTCTTCGTATGTACCCATCACTCCCACAAATAGAGAACATGCTATTTTCATTTTTCATCCAAAAATATGTAATCCTTTTTATTTTTATGTGCTATTTTTCTAAATAAATTCTTACTAATATAACATAATACTCCATTTTATGATGATATTTTCTAACAAATATAAAGAATTTGGTCGTCATGTTTATATTCGGTATGTAGGTTCTTTTAAAAAGGTTTCAAAATTATTTATAAATATCCGTCTTTTAGTTTGTGAGATATGTTAACACAAAATGATAGATAAGGAAAAAAAATGATTTTTTCTCATGTTTTCTTAAAAATTGTGCAAATACCAAAAGACTCACTTTTTATAGGACGAAAGGAAAACTAAATGTTGTTTAACCATGTTTAGCAATTCGGCGTATGGACAAATTTTGGGACGGCATAAATACGCATGTAGTTCGTTTTGATATAATGGAAATTAGGTCAATTATTCGATCAACGATTCGTATTTAAGAAATAATTCGGAATGACATATATATATATATAATTTGTTTTACACATATAAATTCGGCACACAAAAATCGTCGGTAGTTCTAGATCTTCTTTAAATTTAATACATATATAAAGTATGCATCTTAAAACTAACACATAAGCTTGTGTATCAGTGGTTAAGAAATTTGGTCATTGCATTAGTGTTCATGGTTCAAATCCTATCAGGAATACTTTTTAAAGGAAACACTGGAATGTAGAATCGGTGCTTGTTCGGTCGAATTCAAGTTGGTTCTGTCAGATCTCAACTCGTTCCAGTTAAAATTAGCTAGACGAATTATTCGTTAAACCCATAAAAGTATGAATTCGGGACAGCATTTCAGTAAGACGCGTGTAAGTTGTGTTTATAAATAATTCAGCCAATTAGACGAATTACACGCCGAATTGCTAACTACGTTCTATCTTATTATATATCGAAAAACATCCAGAAATGGATTAATATTTTTCGATCAATTATTTTTCCTTGTGTTACTTAAATCGGACGTCGGAAGATTTAATGGTGGAGAACAATCTAAACTAAGGGTTTGGTATGGATTTATTCATTAAAAAAATTTAGTCTAAATTGTTTGGCTCTGGTTCTCAACATTTTCATAAAACTAGGGTTTTTTGTATTATCCCCTTTGAATAATATGTTAACTTGTATTACCTTCTCTGTTAATTTCAAACAGATAAAACATCCTTTCTATCAACTGCCATCATTTTTCTGTTAACTGTGCATGTGTACATATACGTGGCATTACACATTATAAAATTTTAAATTTTAAATCCCAAAGATACCCTTTGTCTCAAATTATAAATTGTACAGGTGTTTCAATAAAATCGATTCATCTTAAGCTTAGATTCGATTGAAACAGATAAATGGTTAGAAAGCCATGTTGTAAAGTTGTAAGTTTATATCATTACACGTGCCATAAATTTCTTTTCCTCAAAAGTTATCTTCCTATTCTTAGAGCAAAACATATTCGCCATTAAACTGTAACATTATCCTTTCCGTTATCAACGAACCCAAAACGTCGACAAACAACCCAAAACACTTTATTAACAAAAAAGTATACAAGTACCGCAAAACTCATCGTCAAACAACCTAAAACATCAAATGCTATCATTCATACAATCCCAAATCTGAATAAAAATGAATATTTGGTTACTTTATCTAGAGAACTAAGAATCACAGTGTTAATGGAGGATGAAGAGAGAGAAACACATTATCGAAGAAAGAGAAAAACACACACTTCCCAAAATTATGTTGATAATTCATTTTTCCCTTCAAAAAAGTTAGATAAGAACTTGTATTAATCACAAGTAATTTGGACAAAAACTTGAAAATGAACCGTAAAACTGAACTACAATCAAACCCATAATTCAATATTCAAGCAAATAAAAAGTTAAGGAAAAGCATCAAACACTCTTAACATCTAAACCATAACAAACAACAATGAACATGATTCCAATTAAACCTCCGGAATTTCTGTAGCTTCACTTGTTCTACTGTTAGTAAATTCTTATTAAAAAGACAATAAACACGACTGCAACCATAAATCAGTAATCGAAAATATCGATTCATACAAGAAATATATATGATTCTAATTGCACAATTGTTAATTAATACAACCAAAAACAAAATTATACAGGTTCCACCCCATCCCCCACCCCTCCTCCCCCACCCACCCAATTGATTCTAGTTCTTTACACTAGAATATCCCACACTCAAGCCACAACAATCGGTTATGCTACTATCAAATCAAAATAAAAAATATGAATAAAATAAACTTAAACAAGGTTTATTCAACCGATCTAGTAATTGATCATAGCCAACAAACAGAAAAATGAGATTCCAAATTAAACACTACTTAATAACTTAAATAAATCTCAAATTAAAATGTACGTAAATATTTGTCACCATTTCTCCACATCTGATTCGTGTCTTTAGTTTCTTTGTATTGTGGTGGTCTCTAATGGCGGTGCTTAATTAAAATAGAGAAGATGGTGAGCTACATAAGGGGAAGGAGGAAGAGGGATGAGATGACCGGTCAAACCATTTGAGATCCGAAAAAAAACACGTTTCCAGGAGTATTGATGTCCGATTGAAAAAATATTTTTAAAATTCTTACACACGCGTGTTGCACGTGGTGTGTTAACTGGTATGTCATATAAAAGTTAACAAAAAGGATGTTTTTAATATTTTAAAATAATAAGGGAGGTAATACAAATTAGCATAAAGAATATATATATTTAGAATAAGTTTATATGATATTCTCGAATAAATACTATGCTCCTAGATGGAAATCCACTAGTATGTAACAATATTGAACCTGTCCCAAGCTGCAGTAGTTCCACGACTGAATTCCTCGAACTCGTTTGATATATATATACGTTCATATTATTCCTTGAACAATATTGGTTTATTACTGTATCGACATGAATCTTTGGTACTTGAAGTATGTTTACTGACTATTTATTGGCTTAATAACTGAACTAATTCATGGCTATTCCCAGCAGAATTCTATAAAATCTCTTTAGTTCAGAATCGAGTGTATATTCATCTATTGGATTACATGACGAAAATGGTAATTGGATGATTGCGCAGGTGGAGGAGCTCATGCTATCGAAAAACGAATGCCAATAGCACCAAAGGTGTGAAATAGGAGGTCAGCGCCAATCACTCCTCTTGCACGGTGCTGGCTAATCCAGAGCCACACTCCCTAACGACCTAACACGACGATATCCTAGTGCCAGCGCAACCTAAGCACTCGACGCTATCCTAGTGTTGGCGCCTCTACTATGAAGACATTGGCATATGCCTTCGCGCTAGCTTAATGCTAGCAACATTAAAATCAAAGTGATGGCCTAATGCTGGCACTATCCATACTTGAGATGCTTTCATAGTGTTAGCATGTCATGCCCCAAAATCCATATGCTTAGATATCTAGGAGGCCTTCTACATTATGAGGCGTTAAGGATCTAAAAAATCTATTTAAACGTTCAATTAGAGGTTGTAAATAAAGATTAACCCAAATCTAAAACCTTCTCTGGAATTATATACATGAATACCTCTCATATGATATATATAAAATAGTGAGTTGATTTTCAATTAGAATATAAGCACAATATAGACATAATATAGAATAAAGTAACCACTAACAAACTCGATTTCCTCTATGCTTTCATATCCAGAACGATCATTTTCACGGGCACTACTTAATCTTCCTCTAAAACTAAAAGTTAGATTTGAGTGAGCACATCATTCCAAAGGGGTGGTCAGTGGAAGCAATACATAACTCTCAAGTAATCACTAATCTCTATGAAAGAATACTCAACACAATATCGTAATTATGAATAATTAAAGTACATCAAAAGAAGAAAGAAATTAACACCTTTACACGCAACACTCAACACAACATCGTAATTATGACATTCATGAAATAAATGTTATCCTAACTTTACCTCTACAGAGACTGTATCCCTGACTACAATCTCTATGAAAGAATACTAGAACAACTAAAAATATGTTATTGTGATGGACTAGAAATTTGCACCTCTACTGGGTCGGGATTCGACCCAATTGGAAAGTACAAACCTCTCGCGTCATCACTCAAATGAAACAAGATTAAACCTTTTTTTTAAGTGAAAAAGAGAATAGAATCCATATCAAACATGAGCAATACTAGTGAAGTATACGTAAAAATATACACTGAATTAGTTCAAAGTTTAGAATCTAAATAAAGGAGTCTTAGCATAGTTATCACTAACTAAAAACATTCTAAAATTTGTGTATAATACAACTATCTCGTACTAACAGGGTTAATGGAAAAAAAAAACAAGATTAAATACAAAGCCTAGTTCAAAATCTAAAAACCAAAAAAATATTAATTATATACGAACTAACAAGTAAAACTCTCAAGAAAATTTTATACATAAAAGTGTTTTCTAAACAAGAAGTTCAACTTCAAGAAATAAATGAATAAAACTAATCACAACATAACCCCATTTTTATAGCCCATGATATATATATACCAGGACAACAACATATACCAATATTGTGTCCATAGCTCCACTGTTGTAAGCTTTTCTGGCTTACTGCACCTAGCTATCTTTAAACTCTGTGGGGAAAAACAAAACAAAACAAATGAGTAACCTTGCGGTAGTGAAGCTAGGGAGGCAAAGATGGTATATACTTTGTTGTCTTTGTATGTATATATATGTATATATATATATATGTGTCATGGAATAATAACAAGTAGGTGTGGGAGTGTTGTAGAATAATGTTCAGTTTGCTTGAATTTCTTGTTGCTAAATACTCAAATACCTTTGTAAATGGATGTTAGATTAAAAAACTTGTGTTTTGTTAATAAAAAATATTATTGAGGCATTTCAGTTTATATATTAAGTTTTCTTTCCTACTAATGAATTAAGATCTTAATAAAAAAAAAAATCTTATTCAAACAGGTTTTTCTTTATGATTACTAAACATCATTAATAGTTGTTGTATTAAGGTTGATAAGATTTCGTTATTCGGAAACTTAATTTTATCTTAAAATGTAATTTTTCTCCATCTGAGTGACGTCATGGGAGGTTTGTTCTTTCCATTTGGGTCGAATCCCAACCCAATAGAGGTGTAAATTTCTGGTCCATCATAGTTACCCTAACATCTCCTTACTTAATGAAGAAAGCGACGCTAGAACAACTCCAGTCTCAAATAATAACATCATCCACATAAAGTGCACATACAAACCATGATTCAGGAAACTACCATCACAGACTAGAAGATTTAACAATCGAACATAATATGCATACGATTGATTTTTCAGATACCTCAATATAATACTACACATCTCGTGCTACTTAAGACATAAAATAAAATATAAAGTAAAAGTAATAATATTGCACTCCCGTGCTTTTTATAATATGGCACTCCCAGTGCTACTGATAATATTACACTCTCGTGCTACTTAACTTAACAAGGAGCTATGGGGAAACTGGACAATGTATATCACACAACATACTTATCCAATTGCACACAAACATGCTTACAAATAATATTGAACATATCATGCTCGCATATAAAAATAAACTCAATGATTACAAAAAGGTCACAAGAGTTCCCACCTCAAATGATGACAAGCCTACCTCGAGATCCATAATCCACTAGTTCATCCTTCGAATCGATCGTTGTTAATATAAACTTAATGTTAATCACACAAGAACTCTAAGAAAATAGCCAATATGCTCACACAATAAACATAATACAATATCATATATACAAGTTTATTTAATAGCTAAGTGAAACTACTAATGGTTATAATTCTATTAATGGTTCTATAACCCAGTACCCAATAATTTAACATAAATAAATATCTACTCATCCAAATTAGATGAATTTGGTGTCGGTGGAAAGCTCTTGAAAAATTCTACAACTTTGTAGACAAGAACCAAAAGCTAATTCGGAACTTAAGTGGTCCAAAATATCAAATTAACAAACTGCCCCTAAACCCAAGCTCATTGGTCCGCGAGTTTGACTCGACCCATCCTACCAACCCGACCTGTTAACCCATGGGTTGAACCATTCAGGTCGACCCACGATCCGGCCTGTTAACCCGGTCCATGACCCGAATCGTCTGACTTGGTCAAACTCAGTTTGACTCACGGACCCGTCTGACCCGATCCACTTACACATTAATAAATTCAATAAATTATGAAAAATGGCTCCTAATTAATCAACTTATTAAGTTCATCACTTCAATTTGATATTCAAGATCACTCCCTTTCGAACCCGTTGGCACCAATATGCAACCAATCAGTCACTCTTGGCTTCAGATCTTCTACCTCATATTCTTAATTCATTATCTATAGTATGTATGCTCTTTGCCGGATCCTGATTGTCTGTTTCAGTAAACCCTATGTTCCTTTGTTCCCTCCAATCCTCATTCGATAAATGACTATTTTTTTAACTAATAATACTTACAGCTGCAAATTATATTGTTGACTAATTTAAAAAAATTCGTAAGAGAAAAGAAAAGAAGTAATTAAGTGTTCCTTAATTATCTCTTTTCCACCCTAAAATGCTCCCCAATACCACCGTATACTTTACTGCCCAACGAAGAAAATAATTAGCTCTCATTCTCTTTTGTTCATGGAGAATATGCCGGTAATTCATCCCCTCTTCAAATCCTTTTTAATTAGTTCTCGCTTGTGTCGAGCTATGCTTATTATTCATAAGTATAAGTAATTCTTGTTGGACATAAATAAATATATATATATACAATGATAGTAATTAATTTTTTTATTTTTAATCGATGATACCAATTGAAATTATGGCATAACTTCTATCAAATATTTTGATTCAATTTTATTTGATGGTGGGTTTTTGTCAAGGGTAAAATAGTAAAATTATGTCTCAAGACTTGAGTCTGAGAAATGTTAAACCTCAAAATTCTGCAAAGAGTTTTTAGGCAGGTGTTCATCCCTGCCATCTCTCAGGTGCTCATCCCTATCTCCTTTTTATATGTATGGCCAGCTACATATACGATCAAAATTACTGAATGAATCAACATTCATTACTATATGAAATCAACAGATTAACATTGGTGCTCACTACGTCATTCCCAAAAATTCTATGATTTTTACATTAAATCTCAAGCTCCTAAGTGGATTGCCCACTAGTATAGAGCAATTTGAGTATTATTTGGGTGTTATATTCCACAGTTGAATTCCCAAAATTTACATTATGTCGATATCCATGCTCAACTGAACAATATTGACTCACTAAAATACCTATTAAACTTTATATAGAATATTGAATCTACTTGACTAAAGTACCACAGTTGTGCTTAGATATCAAGTCAAAATTGTACCAACTCACAATTTCATAGCTTCTACCAGTTACATTCAGCCTCAATCACATTAATCCTTGCTTAAAGATACAACTATGTGAATGGCGTGAAAATAATTCAATTTAGGGGTATGAAAACATTAAAAATAAGTTTGCAACACTTATAAGCGCCTCAAACGAGCAATAAATACTTTCCAACACTAATTGACAAAGTAAACGCCTTAAAAATGAATTTGTAACGCTTATGAGCGTCGTAAATGTTTTATCCACGAATCATGTGTGACTTAGATAGTTATGGCCACGAATCATGTGTTTCTTAGGCTATGGACACAAATCATGTGTTTCTTAGCTAGCTATGGCCACGAATCATGTGCTTCTTAGGCTATAGTCACGAATCGTGTGCGTCTTAGCCTAAAATTCATACGTAATGCGTCTTAGCATTAGCCTCAATAATATGTCTTAGTGAAGGCACAATGCTTGTGCGTCTTAGTATTAGTACAAGACTCGGGCGTCTTAGCATTAGCGCAAAGCTAATACGTCTTACCCTTTAACGCAAAAGCTAATGCGTCTTAGGTATTTAACACAAAGCTAATGCGTCTTAGGTATTTATCCTAATGCTAATGCGTCTTAGGCATTTAGCCTAATATTAATCCGTCTTACACACGGATTCAAACCTCATCCAACTTAGGCTTAGCTTCTAAGCATGTCCAACTTAGGTATTATCCCAATGTTAATCCGTCTTAGGTATTAGCCCAATATTAATCCATCTTAGGCATTATCCCAATGCTAATCCGTCTTAGGCATTAGCTCCTAAGCTCATCCACCTTAGCATTAGCACCTCATGCTTGTCTATTTGGGCTTGCTTCACATATGCAAGCTTCTAAAACCTAACTTGCTTATCAAAGGCCATACGAAGCCTCACTCATATATTTTTATATGTAGCCTCACACACATATATTTTCATGTGTGTATTCACATACATATTCTTATGCTTAGCATGTTACATTATGCGCTTATGCTCATCATGTTACACTTGTTTCTGTAAAACAAGCATGTCAATGCAAATTGACCTAGTTGAACACATTGTTCCTCATAAATAAAATAAATACATATTTTATTGGTTTTGCTAGGCTCATCGGGTCAGTCAAGCAGGACAAGGCTTTAGTCAAAAGACTAAGCAAGTCTCATTCGACTTAATATTTGTTAGTACCTAGAAATTTATTCTAGGAAAAACAGTGTATTGTAGAAGTACTTTATTTATATTCCGAAATCAAAATCGTACATGGCAAGCCTAAAGCACGATAGTAGTCGTTCCTCCCTGCTTTGGTCACGAGGAGATAAAATGGGTAAATGGGTTGATCTTAGCTAAGGGAAGCAAAAAAAGTTGAAGGAATTTATGCATTGATCTGTTTGTAGAGATGGTGAATAACATAGATGTGAGAATGATCATTTAATTGTGTCTTTCTGAAATGGGCTAAGTAGCCTATTTATAGTGATTAGTAACACACATTTTCCTTGTAAAGTATTGGAGGTAGTGAGGATATGGAGTGGTGGAGATAGTAAGGGAATGGTGTAACAGCCCACTTTGTCTTGGGAAGTTTCTGGAAACTTTTGGATCATTACTCCATCACCTTTTCAACCACTCCAACCATCACCACTACTTTGTAACTTCCTTTTCATGGGGTGTTTCCACGCCTCATGATGATATAACCACCATACCAAAACCCCATGAAGATGATTTGATCTCTCGTGAGAGTTAGTGGAATCATGGGCTCTGAGTTTTGTTATAACAAAATATTTTTGCTAGCTACAATGATGTATATGAGTGATACAAGATTGATTGTGGTATTGCTAGTACCTACCGATGTCATAGTTGTATCTGAGGTGATGGTACAAGCATGAAGCGTGAGACGAAAGAGTGAAAATAGGGAAAAGGGGTGAAGTCTTAATAAGGTGTCAAAACTGACCCTTGTGCTAGCGCTTAGGTTGACGCTGGTATTAGCGCGCTGGTGCTAGCGCTAGAACTGCTAGGGCCTGTTTGGCGCGTACTTTGTTAGCTTTTTATTATTATTTTTTAATTTGTTTTTTTTTTTTTTTTGCTTTTTTTCTAGCCTTTTGTCACATGTGTGTGCTACTTATTGGTGTTGAGAGTGTGGCTAGGGTTTACTAAGGCTAGCACTTTCTAATGCCATGGTTATTTCCTGTGCACCACTAGCTTTAGCATTCGTTAATGTCGTGGCCATATTTATGGCCTGTTTAGGGTTTCTCAATTGTATGAGATTTAATGTTAGCATTTATGCTCAACTTTTATGTTGTGCATACAGAACATTTTCAAGAGCTTCAGTTATGGAAGTTTGAAACTTGAGATAATGCTTGATGCGACTCTGCAATTAAATGGTATGCATCTAATTAGCGTTTTTATTCAGATATGGCATAGTCTCTATTCTGAACGTTCATAATTTTGTAAAATCAACATATTCTGATTAATACAAATAGTTTATATGGATGCACATGAAAACGAGGGTTTAACTAGGTAAAAGCCCTGAAATTTTGAAAGTGCATGAATATATAAAGAGCTACAAAGTTATTGTAGTTATGAGCTGATTATGCATTCTTAATTCTCTTGCGGAATGGAAGATAGAAATACATATCCATAATTCTGATGCCGGGTCAGAAATTTGTACATATTTATTTCATGCTTCTGCAGTTGAGCAGAGGCAATATTACAATTTTCTCCTTTGTAAAAAAATTCACCATCAACATTACGTCTCTTGCTTAGTACGGAACGAGTAATGTTGCGTGGTAAGCACTAGATGGTGGTCTTCTAGATGAAATAAAGTATGAATTTTGTTGTTTAATGGTCATATATTACTAGAAGAGTAGCATTTGACTGAACAAGTTTTTGCTCTTTCTACGATTGTACTCTTAGGTATTTGGAGCATTCTTCTTTTTCCGTAACAACAACGAGAAGGTATTTGGAACATTATTTGGTGGTAGAGAGCGTTGAGGAAATACTGTCGTCTGAACAATGAGATGAGTGTTGAGGCATTGCTGTTGTCAGAACACTGAGATGGATATTGAAGCATTGCTACCGTCGGAACACTAAGGTGAGTGTGGAGGCGGTGATTCATCTGCCATCAGATATGAAGATGAGTGTTAGCCTTGAACACTAACATGATTAGAACTTAAGCATTAATATTCAAGGAATTCAACCATGGAAATCTGCGATTTGAAGCAAGTTTATTCGTGACATGAAGTGCTAACTTTTATGCGATGCATACAGAACATATTCAAGAGATTCAGCCGTAGAAGTTTGCTACTTGAGATAATGCTAGATGCGCTATGTAATTAGATGATATTAATCTAATTAGCGTTTTATTCAGATATGGCATAACCTCTATTCTGAATGCTCGTAAAATTGTATTATCAGCATATTATGGTTAATACAAATAGTTTGCACAGATGCGCATGAAATAACGAGGGTTTAACTGGGTAAAGATCTAAAATTTGTAAGTCTCATATATATCCAAAAGATCTACAAGGCTAATTTATCCAAAAGATGAATATCCCTTCTCAATTCTCTTGCGGAATGCAAGATAAAACTATGTATTCATAATCCTGATGCTTGTCAAAAATTGATGTATTTATTTCATGCTTCTGCAGCTAGGAAAAATAAATCAATGAGCTTAGTTGTCAGATTTTACCAAGAATTTTGATTTGATGACGCTCTGATGATGTCAAATAATCGTTGAAGGAGCAATAGTTTATGTATTAGTGATTGTAGGATGATAGAGCGTCATCTCGAGAACATAAAGTAGTGAAGCGTGGATGATTTGTATGATGGAGAGACCAAAATTGACCTGTGTGTAGCACGAGACCATGGCTTCAAAGAGGAAATCCTTGTTTGACCATCACCGACCACCAGCGCTCTCTTTCTTTCTCCTCTCTCCTAGCAGCAGAGGAGAGAAAGAGACATGGATGAACTTTTTTTTTGAAGGATGCATTGTCCCATTCTCCATCGATTGTTTCCAATTCCGAGTTTACATGATGCAGGTGTAACAGTAAGAGTGGCGATGAATAGAGGAACTTGTGGTGGTAGGTTCTGGAAGCATGAGGATATGAGCTTCTTGAAGACGCTAGCTCTGTGAATGATATCCCAGATCCGTGTGAAATCCTAATGCCATGAAATATCCCTTGTTTGATAGAATATTCTTTGTTATGTGGATGAGGCTAGTGCTGGAGGTGTTGACATAGTGAGTATGCTGGCATCGTGAAATCTCCAAAAGGATGCGACGTAAGTGGGGACCTCAGTAGAAGTTAGGACTTCATGGAAAACGATCCCTTATGATAGGCTTCATGGATGACAGCCTCATAACAAACGGTGAGGGCCTAATGGTTTGGCGTTTCTTACACATTTCAGAACACTTCTGACTCGTGTGTGATGTTGACTCATCATAGCCACATTTTCGGAGAAGATGAATACCTGACAGCAGTTTGTAAGCCTATATGCTAGATGTTGAAAGGAAAAACTTGAGTCTGAAATGGTCAGGCCTTTTGAATGTCCATTTTTCACTGCAGATTGTTGTAGCTGCCTTGTTACCGTGATAGTTGAGATGAGTAACATATTCACAGATACTTACTGTTAGGGTTTGCTTGAGGCATGAAGGGAATTAATGGCGTCACCTTGTTAATTCTGAATTCAGTGTTCCTTCTATAGTTGACTAGTGTTGTTAAAATCAACAGTAACAACAACATAGGTAAAGTCCCCATATTATGGACGTGATCAGGTTAGGAGAGGATGTTTACGGGCTGTAGAGGTACTGACGTACAGATGCTTTCGTCAGGATAATGCGAGTGAGGGGTCTTGTTTCTACTACCATTGTTGATTAAATACTCTGGTCGAAGGAGGTGACTGCGTTAAATCTCTGAAACTGATGAAGCCTTCAGATTCCAGGTGTATCTACTTTGGTCTTCTACTCGACTATGGATGATTTAATAGTATCATCATAAATTCATGCCTCTATAGTATGATCAGGAAAAGGAATCCGGAAAGGTTGATGTCTCCCTTTGTTGTTGTTGTCTTTGCGCGCCAAGGCTTTTAGCTTGTAACCTTATTTTATCCTTCTGATAGTAATGATGAAATGCTTGAAATGTTCATATAGGTGGATTTCTCTGGAGATGTCGAGGGTGAAGAGGATGAGCTGAAAGGTGTCATGTTGCTGACATGGTGTTATGGGTTTCTTCAAAGATTATGTTCGCATAGTTGTCTCTTAATCCATCTTCTAAATCCTTGATTGTTATGAGATATGTTACGGTGAGCAGTCCCCTGTCACACTCTTTTTTGATTTATAAAGTTATATTTTCTAGAGTAGGATTGGGATGCGTCTCAGACTCGTCAGGGGTTGCAGGCGCATATCAGATCTGATAACGTAGTTGGGGGAGATGAAGATACTTTTGTGGTATGTCTTTGGAGAGTAAAGGGCCTTATCAAGGTTGTGACTCTCTGGTTGACCATCTCTTATAGTCTGGAGAGGTTCTTGACAGTGAGGGGATCTTTTGCAAATCTTCGGTCCCCAAGTGTGGTTCTTGCGATCCTTCAGATGCAGTTTGTTGAAGTTGGTGCTCCAAGTGTTGTCGTTGCGTAAGATGCCAATACGATGGAAACTGCACCAATTGAGTATCTGAACACGGGAGTTGACTTTGACTTTGACAAGACATAAATCTTGGAGGAAGCTGAGACGACTAAGCTTGTTTTTGGATGGATTTATCGTCATATGAGATCCATTCAGGGGAAATTGAAGGAAGTAGGAGCGTCTTCGTCTTAGAAGCGATTACCAAGGCTAGAGATGATACTAAAAGACTATCCTGAGAGTTGAGGCTTGCAACTGAAGCCCTTGCAAGGGTGGAAAGAGCATATGTTGATGGTGCTGAACAGTCTTCATATTTATTTTTTAAATATTAAGTTTCGAGGATTTTTATGTGTTTCTGAGATACCCGATTTTTCTGTGGTTTTATTTTGGAATTTTGAGTAGGTAGATTTTGAGTGGTTTGCAAGGATTTTCTAGAGAGAGAAATAATAATTTGTTCGATTAAATAAATTAAAATCCTAAGTATGAATGCAAGACACTGCAAACATTTTGGAGGAATTACAAATGTTGTGTAAAACAGAGAAATATTGCTAGGGGCGGTAAAGTGTTTAAGCCTTGAAACCTTTTTTAGGGTGGTGAAGTGTTTAAGCCTTGACAGTTTTAAGCCACTTGCCATGTACGACTACCCGTGTTTCCTACCAGTATTGACGAGTTTGTAGCATCCATTTAACATAACTTTAGTGATCATATATGTTTTTTTTATTATTATCGGGAGAGACAGTAGTGTATCCGATTTGGAAAGGATTGGGTTTCGGTATCTCACGTTGATGACACATTTTAAGGATAATTGGGTTATTGGTTATAATATTTTTTTTCCAGTAGAGACAACCCCCTACCGATTCGACAAACTTTTGAAAAGGACCAACTTTCCATCCACATCGTCAAGGCACGTTGAGGTTGATACTCAGGTCAAGTCCCCAAGCCTTGATGATATGTGGGACAACTGGTTGTAAAGAAAATTATTGAGAAAGACTTACTTATAGGCGAAATCCACAGGCATACCACATCACCTCTCCTCTATGCAATTTTTTATCGTTCAGATCCGTTGTTCGGTGATATTCTGGAGGTGAGCAATCTTTGGGGTATGCTGGCTTATTGGCGCCTACAGGTGGGTCCCTTGGTGACGATGTCTCTAGAGATGCGTTGAGACTTGCCTTGTTTCTGTGGAATCACGGACGTCCCATAACCATGTTGTAGTCTGGATCTATATGGTTGTTGATGATGAAGTGGTAGCAGACACTCCTGACCAAAAAATGGTAGTGAAAATGGTCTGTCTAGACCTTTATGAATTACGAAGTTTGGTCGTTTTATCCCTGGTTTCTTTTTTTGAATGGGGATATCATCATCGTGTCGAATATTGATTCTGGAACGCGCATCTTACTATACTTAATGACTTTGTGTCTAGTGATCCTTATGATGTACACGGTGAGCCTTCTGAGAAGGAAGTAGCAGCTCGGCCGAACTTGAAAATTACTTCTGAAGCGAAGCGCGACTCGATCATCAACTTGACATAGGTATCTCAAATTATCTTTAGTTTAATCACCATTCTTTATTTAGTAATTAAACGCTTAATTTGTTTCTTGTAGTCGTGACACACCCAGAACGCCCTGTGTTTGGTATTGTGGCGAACTCTGTTCCCCAGTCTAGGTAGAAGAGGCTACGGGTAATCAGGTCTTGTCCTGTCAAGCATCTTTACATAGTTTGGGAGCATAATTCATTAAGGTACCTCGGGTATTCAACCTTCAAAGTTTGTTGTCCCAGTTGTTCTTGGCGCTTCATCTCCTTATGTAGTAAGTGTAACTTTTTTTGAGATTCCTGAGTTGTAGAGTTTTATGCGTTGAGCTTGATGAATTCTAACTCTTGTGAATAATCATCATTCTTAGATGACTAGCAACATGGATACTATAGTATCAGGAAGTACCACTGCGGTTGGAGGTACTGAGGAAGAAGGCCGAGATAACAATGGACCTGAAAAATCGTTTCAGACTGAAGAAATTGAAGAATCCGGAGCTGAGAATGAAGAACTTGTTGGCGAGTCGTATTATGAGATGTCTTCTTCTTCTGGTGGATTATCACATCTCCAAAACAAAATTGGGTTGTTAAAGAGATTTCAACCACACTGGAATGGATGGTCCAAAGTCCTCCATCCTTTCATACTTTTGGAGAACTTCATGCGGAAAATGCAGTAAGATGTTTGGTAAAAAGAAGAATCTTCTCATTTCCTTTGATAATAATAACAAAAGGAAAGTGTTCATAAGTTTGCTCCATCGTTTTAGAATCATCATGACATGTTTATAAATCTTAAGCCACCAAATATGTAGAATCATACATGATTTCATGAAATACTTTAGCAATTTTCGTTGTCAGAAAAAATTCAGATTCAGGTCTTCTTACCGTAGCGGTCGTAGAATCTTCGTCCAAAATTAAAAATAGGTGGTTGACCTCTCATTATTTAGATAATAGAAAGAGATAAATTTTGTAAAAATAATTCTGAATTTGGAATCCATTTACTAGGTGAAAAGGACCTGACACCGAGCGTCTAGAACTTTTCCAGGAAAAGTTTTGTAGGTTTTCAGCTATCATGTAGTTGACCGTTTTAATTGCCCTTATTAGCTCGCTCCTCCGATTGGCGTGCAGTTTTATAATATTGTAATAGACATATATGTATCATTTTGTATATAAATAATCTCCAAATTCCTTACCAATTGGCACCAATTTCAGTTCTTCTGGAGGGTAGTGCAAAAACGTTTCTGACGACATTTTTGCGAAACACCTTATATCCTTTCTAAACCATATGCCATGACCCAAAAAACTTTTCAATGAATTTTTAGGTTGCTAATGGACATATTTTATGAATTTTATGATCTATGATTCAATTCTTTTTTTTAAGCTATTTTAGCTTATCATCTCTACAGTGTCTCTATTTTTAGGGGGAGAATGAACCAAATCAGAGAGATGAACTTATAGGTGAAGGATTGGAGATTACCATGAGTCATGACGCTTTTGATATGTCATTTCCAACTCAAAATCATGAGCAAACTCCCCATGACACTGTTGTTGAAGAAGGCACTCCGAGTGGTGTTATTGTACAAAAGGTTGCTATGGTGGAGGATGTTCCGATGATAACTGCTCCGTTAAAGTCTTAAGAAAGGTAAGTACTTCCTTATGGGTAGTAGACATGGCTACTTGAGTTTCGTCCAACGTTTCTTGGCGTTTCATCAAATCAGCTATGGTTGGTGACGCCAGCTCCTTGTTTTTGACATCTTCAATGGTACAGAGAGGAGTCTTGGTATTTTCAGTGGTGGTGTTTTGAGGAATGATTTCTGGAGTACCTAAAAATTGATTCTAGGCAAAAGAATATACTGTAGAATTATTTTGTTTAGATGGTATGCATCTAATTAGCGTTTTTATTCAGATATGGCAGAATCTCTATTTTGAACTTTCACAACTTTTTATAATCAACATATTCTGATTAATACAAATAGTTTATATGGATGCACATGAAAACCATGGTTTAGCTAGGCAAAACCCTGAAATTTTGAAAGTGCATGAATATATAAAGAGCTACAAAGCTATTGTAGCTTTGAGTTGGATATGCATTCTTAATTCTATTGCGTAATGTAGATGAAAATACATATCCATAATTATGATGTCGGGTCAGAAATTTGTACATATTTATTTCATGCTTCTGCAGCTGAGCCAAGGCAATATTATAATTTTCTCCTTTGTCAAAAATCTACCATCAACAATATTATTAGTAATACTTAATACTACAAAAAATTACATGAGACATCAAAGATATCACAAATAGGGGGATATTCACTAGAGTATTGGTATGGCGGTCTACGACACGTGGTGCAACAACGCACCCACTACAGAGAATCTGGAAAGTTTGATTAGCAGTTGAGTAGAGAAGTGGTATGTTGAGCAACCGTTCATTCAACCTCAAACAAAGTGGGGAGTGGTTGTCAGCACACCCTCCACTATCTCCACTTCACCACTACTCAACCGTCGACACTTCCTACATGATGAGGTCAGGTGAACAGTTACAAGAGCTATGAGTGTAAAATAGATTTCTTAATCTATTAAACACACGGTAAGTCTAAATCTGAGACAAGTTTAACACAGAACAACATCGAACAACTCAGTTATTCAACCTTATCACTCACGGAGAATTATTCATAGCTATTCACACCAATTACATCCTACGGAGTATGATACTCTGACCTCAATCTTTCTCTTGCTTCCCCATAAATCTAAAAGAAAGTACTTCAACAGTACAAATGTTTAAGGATCAAACGAATTATCATATGTTCACCCCACTTTTCCAAATTTACCATCTTAATTCGTTTCCCCACAAACAAATGCACCATTTTTTTTTTGTAGACCTCAATATCCAAAAATGAATGTGTCAAAGTTTGATTTCACATACGTAGTAGGATGGATTTTGATAACGATATAGATTCAAATATTTTCATATATGAAGAATGCTATGATAAAACGACTAATCCAGTAAATTTTAACAAATGTGTTGATTTGGTGCATATCATTCTTTCAATGATGGAAAACTAAAGGACATACTTTATATTTGTTCGGCTCTAGGTAAATTTGGTAAAGATAAACGTGATGTTAATGTCAAAAAGCATCGTACATAGACAACATTTGATTGACTAGCAAGGATGAAAATTTGTTTTACACAAAATAATAAGTATGTCGTGGTTGATTTTTTTGCTTATCATACACATATCCCTACAGCTCCTAGTAAGTATCATTTATTTAGATCTCATAGGTGCATGAGTATTGCCAACACCACACAAGCTAATATGGCCAATGCGTCAGAAATTGCTCATAGAGAAGCTAAAAAATATTTTAGTAGACAATCTAGCGGGCGTCAAAATCTTGGATTTATACCAATAAATTACAAGAATTATCTACGTTATAAAAGAATGACATATATAAGAACATGGGATACATGTGGCGTGTTGGAATATTTGCAGAAGATGCAATCAAATGATCCTAATTTCTTTTCTTCCATTCAAGTTGATGAAAATGATTTGATAATGGAAGTTATGTAATTTTAGCACCAAATTCAGATGTGAATCAGTTGAATGGTTGAGCAATCTTTTAGACATTTATGTTTATTAATTGTGTTTGAGTTTGGAGCAGTCCATCCTTTGAATGATTTGTTATTTTGTTTGATGTGACCATAATTCGATAGAGTAATTGTTGGTTAAACTCACGTCATATCTGACTGTTACCACAAAGGATTGTTCCACATACTGTGATTAAGACGGATAAAGGGAATGCTCAAATAAAGGGACAAAATGGTAAAACAAAGAAACCTCGCGTTTAAAAAAAATTGATCCGTTGTAACCTTAGGTTCCTTGTTAAGGGATAATCCTAGAACTGATCTAGTTTGAACAACATCACGGATTATGAGTGCTAACTGAAACTTATTTCACTAAAATTAAAAAGTTGCATTTCATCTAATTCTCCATTATTTATTCGGTAAGTAGTTTTTCTTGTATTTACATACTCACCACGTCAAAATGGGTTGTCAAATTTCATCAGTAAAATATTACAAAAGTGAGGTTGACGGTGGTCCTGGGGAGCACGCTAGGGTGGAAAAGAGATAAAAAAAAATTCTCTTAAAAAAATCGTTAAATTAGTCAAAAATATAATTTACAAAATGTAAGTATTGTTAGTTAAAAAAAGTAGACAATTGTCAATAAGGATTGGTGGGAACAAAGTAACAGAGGATTTATTAAAACAGACGATCCCGAGCGCTCTTTCCCCACCTAGTTAGGCTAACACTCTTTCCCAATTTTTCCTCTCAACCAAATTCTCTTTACTTATACAATTATTTTCTTATTCATATAAATGTGCATATATGTTTTCTTATCATTTTCTCCTTATACATATATATGTCACCGATATTCATTTTCTATCTTATCATAACCAAACAATCAACTAAACTAGCTTTCAATTAGTACATCACTATATATTACACTCCACATGGTCATAGTTCTATCATTAATCAACCTATTCAAGCTAGCTTAACAAAACTGATACTAGGATTTTCATTGATTCCACTTCCTTAGATACACATGGAGAGATATATTATATAACTTTAAGTCCAAGCAAACACAAATTAAATATACAAATTCCTTTTAGCGACTGAAACTATCTAAATTAGCTTAAAGAAAAGATCTAAGAACAAATATACAATAACCTTACCCAAAAATTGTTGTATATAACCTAGTTAAATTCTTCTTTGTTGCCCTCATATTTATGGTCATAATCTTCATCAGTTTGAAACACCAACTTAACATCTTGGACACAACCAAACCCATTGTTCGACTGAAAGATATCTTCTTTTTCTTTCAACTAAACTCACTCTTTGATATTCCATACTCTATCTCTCGATACTTTCTTTGATGTGGAGGTTCTCCATCTTTATCTCCCGATACTTTCTTTCCAGCTCATGAATCTTTTCCTTGTATATCTTCTGAGCCCTTTTCATATCCTCTATGTTATTGCGCCTCCACTTCCATGTCTAGAGAACGCATCTTAGTTTAACGGTTATTTTGGTGTTTCCTTTAGTGTTTTGTCGTCTTTATTTCTTTGATGTTATTTTTCTTGTTCTTTTCCGTGATCCTGCTCCTCATCCGATTCTCTACGCTAAGGTGCTCTTCCAAAGCCTTTTACCTTTGACATGTATGGTTCCCTTCTCTAGTAAATCGGTCTCTAGTGTCTCGTCCTAGATTTCAATGTCCTTCCTTGCCTTTTGTGTGAACACCTTCAGATTGGCTTCATTTAGCCATGACTTTCCTATCTTGTATCACCTACCTCCATGAGAGAAATATGATGATTTTATAAGTAGATGAACAAGGGTTACAATGGATAATCTCAAGAATGAAAGAAACTTTTCCTCACACTTTCTTTCTTGCTCCAACCTTAGATTTTTCTATAGCTTACACCCACAAAAAATCACTTTCCCTACAATCTTATCTTGCTCCAGTATTTATAATCATTTTTCTCAATTATAGTATTTTGCTACATATAAACATCTAAACATAGTATTTTGATGTTCATTATTGCTTGCCTGATCTCGCAACCATACTCCTTATTTCGCTTAAACTGCCTCCTCCTTTTGTTTTCTCCTTGCCTCTATTTTCCATGTGTCTCTGATAAAGTTACCACAGTATTATTGCTGCTTGCATTAACTGCGTTGTTTGTCTGATTTGAACTTGGTCATTGATTATGTTATTAGCTTTCCACGTGCTATAATCTTGTGATAGTAGTAGATACTTCGGTAGAAGATAGGTGATTCTTTTGGTTCTATTTAGTGTTTTGCGTGATCGTATTTTTCATACTTCGGTCTCTTTAGATTGCTCCACGTTGCGGCTAGATATTTTACCCTTACAAGTATAACAAAACTCACTTCGTGTTTAGATTTGTACATGGATGCATGCATTATTCATTTTCTGCCATCCTTTCTATCTCACACTCCTATATAGAGTATATAAATACAAACATTTATAAATCCTTTCGTGAACTTTGCACATACTGCAAATTTTTTTTGGAAATATTATAAAAATACTACAATACAATGTGCAGTATAACAATTGAGTATTGGGACGTTAGAGGTAACTGAAGACATGTATTTTTATAAGATAGACCGGTTTTTACGGTATCTTTTCCATACCAACTCATGTGGTTGAAAACATCCATGAGTTGGTCGACACAAATATGCTTATTCAATGTTTTTTGTTTTAGAGTCTTTTGGATTTTCAATAATTTGACTGTGGAAAATTCATATTGCCATTAAAATCTTGTGCAATATATTTTTTCAGTTCATTGGATTAAATCAATCATATTGTACAATATGTATTTTTTATGAATAGTATACGAGATCATTTTATTAAATTTGTAAGGATTAGACGAATTATCACCTGCTCATCTATTTTTCCAAATTTACCCTTTTAATTCGTTTTCCCCACAAATATTTTGGCGACCACTGTGGGAGATTAATTTCTCAGTTGCAATTCTTCAATTTCTCAAAATTTCACTTTTCCCCAGTTGCAAAGATGGTTGGTCTTAGACTAGATTCAACAATTACCCATCCAATCTCCAATCATGCTAACGGTAATTGCAATGACCAAGACGTTCCCCCTGTCAACACCAACGTGGTGGATGCTAACGGCGCTTCAGCAGAAACCAGAGATATTGAGACTTCAATTACTTTAGCTTCATTAGTACAGAAACAAGAAGAGCTTGCTAGAGATGTATCATGGATAAAAGGCGTACATAGAGCAATGATCAATTTCCTTCACACATTGATAGATGCATTTGGGCGTCACAATGTTTTTGAGAAAAACCCAAAATTCCTCAAACCAGGACCAGATCCCGTAATGGATGCTCTTTCTCCTTATCACATTGAGAGTTCTATTACTTGTGAAAAACCAGTAGGCCAAAAGCAACGTTCCTTATCGAAAGTATGTGTGATCTTCTCCATTTTTCTAAAGATCAATGAGAAGAGGCGTTTGCTGCTCTCAATCGTGTTGCTTTTGACACACACCTGACACCATCCTCCCCAGAAGTGGTAGATATATCCATCGTATCCGACTCTCCCATAAGCAACATCACCTTCACTGGAGAAGACATGATAGCTGCAGAGGGTCATAATAGAGCTTTATATGTGACTGCACACATCAAGGATTTTGAATTAAAACGGGCTCTTATCGACATAGGTACAACTGCCAATATCATTCCTCTCAAAACTCTCAGAACAACCAGAGTGCAACAAAGCAAAATTGTACATCACATTGTTGTGATGAAAGACTTTGAAGGAAACCAGACCAACACCTATGGGTATGTCTACTTATATCTAAAGTAGGGCATATTCAATCAAAATTAAAATTTCATGTGATTGAGAAAGAACCTGAATACCATATGATACTTGGATGGTCGTGGCTTCATGATAATAAGGATGTTCCTTCAACCTACCACCAGTGCGTGAAGACTATGCTCAATGACAAAATTATCCGCATAGCAGCATCCTCGTCTCCCTGTGCTCCAATCTACGATGTTGAATTCTTCGAACCAAGATTTGAACATGGCCCAACAAACAAAATCTATAGCACGCCGCTACTTAGTTATGCATCAATCGAGAAGGACGACATGTTGCCATCTCTAACGACGAAGGATAATACCAAGCTCCCAATAAAACCTCTCTCATCAAGCTTCGCCAAGCAATATCCGGCGATTGCCAGAATCCCAACTCATTCTCACACCAAGAGGGGACACAACTTCGTCACCAGCTATGATACTGAAGGGAGAGTAATCTACCTTCGTCGGCGCTGTTAGCAATTAACGGGGGAGGATGCTGATGAGCCTTCCCGCCCAGAAGAATGTAATGATATCAAACGGACGCAAGAGGAGGAGGAAGTGCAAGACACGCCACGACATTTGCAAAATGGCACAAATTCGACAACAGATAAGCTAGAGACGGTCAATATTGGGACAGAGGAAGCACCAAGACCCATCTCAATTAGTTCGGCCTTATCACCAGATGAACGAACATGACTTGTAAATCTTCTAAGGGAATGTCAAGATACATTTGTCTGGAGTTACAAAGAGACCCCTGGTCTAGATGACAAATTGGTTACTCATCATTTGCACATCATCCCTGTATCCAAACCTATCAAAAAACCGTAGAGGCAATTCAGGCATGAGATAGAGGAAAAAATCAAGGTCGAGATACAAAAGTTGCTTACTGCCGAATTTATCAAGCCTATACAACATCCTACTTGGTTGGCCAACGTCGTGCCTGTCAAGAAGAAGAATGGTCAAATTAGATACTGTATAAACTTTAGGAATTTGAACAAGTGTTGTCCCAAAGACGTTTTCCCTCTCCCAAACATTGATATGTTAGTTGACGCTACTAGTGGCCATAGCATGTTCTCTTTCATGGATGGCTATAGCGGTTATAACCAGATCAAGATGTATGAGCATTACGCTAATAAAACTCTTTTCCGAACTCCAATCAGAAATTTTTACTATATTGTAATGCCCTTCGGTCTAAAGAATGCAGGTGCTACCTATCAACGTGCCATGACTACAATCTTCCATGATATAATGTATAAACAGGTAGAAGTTTACGTTGATGATATGGTGGTCAAATCCAAAACTCGAGCAGACCATTTACATGTGTTACGCCAAGTATTTGAGAGGTTTCGCAAATATAAACTGAAGATGAATCCTCTGAAGTGTGCATTCGGTGTTTCATCTGGCAAGTTCCTAGATTTCAAGTAACGACATAAGGTATCAAGGTAGATCCATCTAAATCCCAGAAAATCACTACCATGCCTCCACCACAGATTGTTGCACAACTCAAGAGCTTCATAGGAAAAATATCATATATCAGGCGCTTCATTCCAGGATTAGCTTAGTTTGTCGCCTCATTCACTCCACTATTGAAGAAAGGGGCAAGCTATGTTTGGTCTTCCACTCAACATGAATCATTTTATAAAATCAAATAATTACTGTTGTCTCCAGCTGTCATGAGATCTTTCGTAACAACACGACCTCTATTTTTATACACATCCTCTAGTGATGTCGTAACAGGAGCTCTTCTTGCTCAAGAGGATTATATGGGAGTTGAATACCGGTTTATTATATCAGTCGTTCACTTAAGGATGTTGAGCTTAGATATACCAAAACGGAAAGAGCATGCCTATCATTAGTTCACGACATACAGAAACTTAGGCATTACTTATTATCTAACAGAGTGGTGTTGGTTGCCAAAGCTGATCCCATTATATTTCTATCATCAAAGTCGGCCCTAAGAGGAAGAGCTGCTAAATGGCTACTTTAAATGTCAGATTTCGTCATAACATGTGTCTCCCTAAAAGCAGTGAATGGGCAAGCAGTGGCAAACTTACTAGCAACTTTCCCAGGCGAAGACACTACCATGTTGCACGAAGACGTACCCGGAGAATTTCCAAAAACTTTCCTCGTCAAAGAATAAACATGGTTGTTATATTTTGATGGCTCTGTACTCCTAATAATAACACAGGAGGATCCAGTGTGGTTCTAGTATCTCCAGCCGGTAAAGTCTTCTACCACTCATTCAAACTGGATTTTGAATGCACTAATAATTCAGCAGAATATGAAGCCTTCTTAATAGGTCTATCGCTATCCAAGCGAGCAGGAGCAACACATCTAGAGATAAGAGGTGACTCAAAGCTACTGTTCAACCAGATGAATGAAGTATATTCTCCCAAAGAAACAACATTGGCTCTTTACAAAGTCGAGGATCAAAAGCTGTTGACTCACTTTTCTGAAGCAACAAAAGTTCATATTGGACGTACCAACAATAGACATGCTGATTGTCTAGCCATTTTAAGCTACAATTTGAAGCACTGAGAAAATCCTAACGGTATGAAGACGGACTATGTCTTCAGATTGGTTGACTGAATCTGAGAAAGCTTAGGCAAATGACCACGTCCATGATGAAATATGCGTAAAAACTCTAGTAATAACCCTCTATCGGCGTCTCCAACGAATTTGGTATTACTGGTCATACATGGAAACTCAATATCGAACATTGTAAAATGCTTGCTATGACTTCCAAGCACCACCACATCAATTAAAAGCTTTGACCATCCACCACACTGGGGACTGGATGTAATGACCCGACCTTCCACCGATATTGTCCCCACTTACCCACTGCGGTTATCCGGCAGTGTGGGGTTTTTCAAAGGGCACCGCTGCGGTTATCCAGCAGCAGCTTCCCAGGAGGTCACCCATCCCTGGATTACTCCCGCCCGAGCACGCTTAACTATAAAGCTTTTTGCTAACTTCTGGAGCCAACTGTGCTGAAAAGGCCTCGGTGTTAGTAAAGGACAAACCATTACCTATATTCCATTCGGCGAACCCTACCTGCCGAATTGGGGTATAACAATACCACCACCTTAAATTGGAGCCGTCCTCGGCTCCGGAAAATATTCAAGCCCAGATCTCCGACGTTCCCTACCACCTATGAGACCAATACATGGAACACCCCGTCCAGCGTACTCTCACACCTTTGGCAGGTGACCCGCTGTCGGCTCTGATACCATTTAGTAATGACCCGACCTTCCACCGATATTGTCCCCACTTAGCCACTGCGGTTATCCGGCAGTGTGGAGTTTTTCAAAGGGCACCGCTGCGGTTATCCAGCAGCAGCTTCCCAGGAGGTCACCCATCCCTGGATTACTCCCGCCTGAGCACGCTTAACTATAAAGCTTTTTGCTAACTTCTGGAGACAACTGTGCTGAAAAGGCCTCGGTGTTAGTAAAGGACAAACCATTACCTATATTCCATTCGGCGAACCCTACCTGCCGAATTGGGTATTACACTAGCGAGAACCACACTTCAAGTACATTCGAGATAATATCTTGCCTTCAGATTAGAGAGAAGCAAGTATGATAAAACAGAAAGCTAAAAGATTTATCTTTCATGAAGGGATCCTGTACCGTAAAAGTTTTGGAGGAAACCTGCGATGCTTAGCCAACTTCGAAATTGCCATAATGTTGAAGGAGAAACATGAAGGTAAACACCAGGGAAAAATATAATTATTTCTCCAAATTCACGAAAGATATTATTGCCCGACCATGGAAGATGATGCAGCTGCATTTGTCCAAAAATATCACAAATGTCAGGTTCATGAAAACCTCATTCATACGCCTTGCATCCCTCTTCATTCAGTAAGCAGTTTGATAAAAGCCTAAAGTACATTGTTTGAATATCAATTTTCTATGATTTTCTATGATTTTCTTAGTTATTTTTTTTGTATTTTTGGTATATTACGCATGTTTTGTGTTTTATAGGTAATTTGGAGTAACACGAAGAAAAAAAAATCATTAAATTATGAATAAAAGGTAGAACGGTCATTTTACAAGGCAATTACTATGCAGATCCTAGCTATGGATGAAGAGCTTTCATCTTGAAATGTAATTAGGACTACATGTCTTATTACACCCAGCTGGGGTATATGCATCCAAATCAGAGGCAGCCAAACTTAGGGTGTCTAAATTGTCTTCTATCTAAACTAAAATCTAGGTCGTGAGATTAATTCAGACCAAGTTCTCGAGCAAGAATCTAACAGTAAAGAAATAGAAGAAGGAAAAGTGGCGTTGATGAATCTGAGATGGAAGTGTATGTTGGAAAAGTACCTTCCTGTAACAGAGAAACACAAACAACAGAGAACTTGAAG
>JAJJMC010003761.1:6855089-6899349 GCA_023531435.1 Papaver californicum | reverse complement strand
TTTGAGTTTTAAAACGGTGAAAAATTTAATTTGAAATATTAAATCCCATTAAAACAAAACGTTAAGATTTTTAATTAAAAAAAAATATTTATGATTTTATTTTTCATTTAATTCAAAACGGTAAAATATTTATTTAAAATAAAGAAACGTTTTCTCATTGATGGGTACACGTGTGCACTCGCAGGAACACGCCAAGCACACGTCAAACTCACGCCAATGGTCACGCCAAGGCTCGCGCCAATGGTCGCACCAAGGGTCGCACCAAGGCTCACACCAAGGCTCGCACCAAGGCTCGCACCAAGGGTCGTGCCAAGGCTCACGCCAAAAGCACACGCAAGCACCGCAAGCTCCGCAAGCCCGCGGCCTGCAGCACCGCACATGTATGCATTTGCCCACTAGTCCATTTCCCAAGTCCATATCCAATCCACTAGTTCTTTTCCTTATATAGAACGTTTGTGGTAATATGCATGAACTTCCCCCTTGGTTTGCCCAATGTGGGACAACCAAAGGTTTCTCATTCACTAAGAAGTGAAAATGGATGGCTATAATTCCACCCAAGTTTGGACTAGTGATCCTAGCACCCATCAAGTTAATTATAGTAACAAAAATCATTTTAAGTAATAAACTCTTAATTTTAGTATTAGCCATTTTTATTTCCAACAATCCCCCACATGAATGACGAAACCGAAAAATCGGAAAATCGAAAAAACGAGAAATACCTCTTAAGCAATAGGTGACCATTTGGAATTGAACCTTTGCTTAGTGAGAAGCACCGGAACTACTTGATGGTCAGTGAACGTGATGTCTTGAACTGCTATCGTTTAGTGTAATTCTTCAATAACTCCTTACGCGAGATATCTCTTAAAATGCTGTTAAGTTCACGCCGTTGTGTCCGTTTTGGCCCTGGACGTATCCCGTTTCTCAGAATGCTCTAGAGAATCAGCTCAGTTCTCATAGGAAGCGACCCACTTCCTCATTCAAACAGGTGAGTTCTATCAAGAGTGTTAACTGCTACACCCCATTTAATTCTTAAATTGAAACTATAGAACTCATTAAGACTTTACTCTAAGTCATCCTCACTTGCAGTCACACTATCACGTCTACACCATAGGGAAGGGACAGAGAAAATAATTCTCTGATAGTGTTTAATTTTTACCCGCCATAAATTAGTTGTCTCATTCAAAACCTTGATCTTGGGATCTCCAGTCAGCAAGGTTGAGTATCCTTCATGGCAAGTTTTAATTGATGAGCTTAAGTCCCATCCCCCTCGATGCATTACTAACTATCTCCTTGGACAAACCTTTCGTCAAAGGGTCCGCGATATTCTCCTTAGACCTCACAAAGTCAACAGAAATAACGTCAGTTGAGATTAGTTGTTTTAGAGAATTGTGTCTTCTCCTTATATGAATAGATTTTCCATTATAGTTGCTGTTTTTAGCATTAGCTATTGCAGCTTGATTATCACAATGTATAGATACAGCTGGCACAGGCCTATGCCAGAGAGGAATGTCTTCTAAAAAGCATCTTAGCCAAGCGGCTTCCTCTCCTGCTTTATCTAACGCTATAAACTCGGATTCCATAGTGGATCGAGCGATACAGGTCTGTTTGGAACTCTTCCAAGACACCGCTCCACAGCCTAGAGTGAAAACGTATCCACTCGTAGACTTAGACTCCTCTGAGTCAGCTATCCAGTTTGCATCACAGTATCCTTCCAGAACAGCAGGGTATCTCTCATAACTTAACCGAAAGTTTAAAGTGTATTTAAGATACCTCAGCACTCTGAAAAGTGCATCCCAATGCTCTTGTCCTGGATTACAGGTATACCTACTTAGTCTACTCACTGCATAGGCAATGTCTGGTCTCGTGCAGTTCATTAAGTACATCAGACTTCCTATGACACGTGAATATTCAAGTTGCGAGACTCCATTGACTTTGTTTTTCTTGAGTCTACAGGAAGGGTCAAAAGGAGTACTTGCAGGTTTACTATCAAACTGGTTAAATTTCTTCAAAACTGACTCAACATAATGAGATTGACTGAGACTGAATCCATTAGACTCCTTTCTAGTTTTCATCCCTAGGATTACATCAGCAGGACCTAAGTCTTTCATGTCAAAGTTCTCATTCAACATGTTCTTAGTGGAATTAATGATTTCTAAGGTTGTACCTAGTATAAGCATATCATCAACATACAGGCATACCATCACACAAGCATCATTGACAGATTTAGTGTAAACACATTTGTCAGCTTCATTTATTTTAAAACCACTAGAGAACATTACATGATCAAATTTTTCATGTCATTGTTTAGGTGCTTGTTTCAAGCCATATAAAGACTTTTTAAGTCTACACACCTTCTTTTCATAACCCTTCACCACAAAGCCCTCGGGTTGATCCATATAAATTTCTTCATCTAGTTCACCATTTAGAAACGCAGTTTTAACATCCATTTGATGTATCTCTAGGTTATGGATTGCAGCAATTGCAATTAGCAACCTAATTGAAGTTATTCTAGTGACAGGTGAATAAGTGTCAAAGAAATCTACACCTTCTATTTGTTTATAGCATTTAGCTACAACTCTAGCTTTATATTTTTCTACGGTTCCATCAGCCTTACGTTTTCTCTTAAAGATCCATTTACAACCTATGGTTTTGCTCCCTGGAGGTAAATCTACTATTTCCCAGGTTTCATTCTGAATAATAGAATCCATCTCACTAATAGTGGATTCTTTCCACCATGGAGCTTCAGACGATGTCATGGCCTCTTTATAGGTTTGTGGATCAGATTCAACTAAACAGGTAATGAAGTCTGGCCCAAAAGATTTTTCTAATCTTGGTCTTTTGCTTCTTCTTGGCTCATATACAGGTTCATCTTCTTCTACCGGTAATGAAAGGATGGAAGAAGGGACATCTAGAGGATCTACACATATCACGCGAGATTCAGTTTTCATTGGAAAAACATTTTCAAAAAACGAAGCATCTCTAGATTCCAAAATGGTGTTCACACCAATTTCTGAGTTATCGGAACTCACAACCATAAATCTATAAGCAGTGGTATGCTCGGGATATCCTAGAAAATACACAATCAACGGTTTTAGGTCCTATTTTAGTCCTCTTAGGTGGAGGAATAGAGACCTTGGCTAAACACCCCCACACTTTGAGGTATCCATAAGAGGGTTGTTTGCCTTTCCATAATTCATACGGTGATTTTTCTGTTCCTTTAAGGGGCACTCTGTTCAGGATATAGCAAGCTGAGAGGACGGCCTCCCCCCGCAAGTTCGCCGGTAGTCTTGAACTGATTAACATGGCATTCATCATCTCCTTAATGGTTCGGTTTTTCCGTTCAGCCACACCATTAGATTTTGAATAAGGAGGAGTTACCTCATGAATAATGCCATGTTGCGCACAAAAGTCTCCTATAGGAGTTACGCATTCACCCCCACGATCAGACCTAACAGTTTTAATGGTGGTACTCATCTGGTATTTTACTTCTAATTTATATAATTTAAATACTTCAAGAGCATCATCTTTTCCTTTAAACAAGTAGATATGACAGTATCTAGTACAGTCATCTATGAAGGTAACAAACCATTTTTTTCCACCTCTGGTTTGGATTGATTTCATATCAACTAATTCAGAGTGAATTAACTCGAAGGGATTAGAAACTCTGTGGACATTTTTCTGAAAAGGCTTCTTCGCATATTTTGATTCTACACAAACTTCACATTTATGTTCATATTCCAAATTTAATTTTGGAATGCAGCCAGATTTTGCCAATTTGTTCATTGAATTATAATTTACATGACCAAGTCTACCATGCCAAATATTCAATGAGACAACAACATAAGAAGAATCAACTTTATTAATTTCAGTAGAGATTACAAATAATTTGTAAAGGCCCTCAGCCTTATAGCCCTTTCCCACAAAGTCCCTACCCTTAGTGATAATCACTTTTCCGGACTCAAAAACAATTTTAAATCCCTTGTCATCTAGCACACCACTTGAAACGAGATTCTTGCAGATGTCTGGTACATGTAACCCTTCATTCAATGTGAGGATTTTCCCAGAAGAAAGCTTCAGCGAAACCTTTCCTTTTCCTGCAACTTGTGCTGCAGAAGAATTACCCATATAGAGTTTTTCTCCCTCTCCTACTGTCTGGTAGGAGGTGAACATATCCTTGCTTCCGCAGACATGTTTGGTAGCTCCAGAGTCTACCCACCAGTCCCTCACATTGGTAACTAAGTTCACCTCAGACACCGTGCCAGAAAATTCATTTTTACTACTTTCAGCCAGGTTTACATTTTGTTTCTTAAAATTCGCATCTTTGCGTTTTCTACAATGCATTGCCATATGGCCAGACACACCACAGACATAACAAGCTCCCTTAATCTTACCAATAGCAGACTTTGGTTTTTGAAATTTACCTTTTCCTTGAGGTCCAGGCTTGCGCTTATTGTGGTCCAGACTGAGTGAAGCAAACTTGTGTTCGATCACATGAGCTTTGTTTGACATGTCTCTTGCAGAGGAGACATTCTTGTCCTTTGAGCACAGCAACTCTTGTACTTGTATTTTCTTGCCCATTTCTATCATAGTAATCTCACCAGTTTCATGCCTTAGTCTTCTCTTGTATTCGGCCCATGAACTTGGTAACTTTTCAATCACAGCAGATACTTGAAAGTTTTCAGAAATAGTCATACCTTCAGCAATGATTTCATTAATAATTTTCTACAACTCCAGAAACTGGTCAACCACAGATTTTTCATTCAGCATCTTGTATTGTAAAAAACGTGCAACCAGAAACTTTTTACTTCCTGCAGTTTCTGCTTCATATTTTTCTTGCAGTGCAGACCATAAATTGTGAGCAGAAAAATCATCTTTAGCATTGTAAAAATCATACAGAGAGTCTTCAAGGCAATTTAAAATATGATTTTTTGCTAAATAATTATTTCTCGTCCAAGTCTCTTTTTCCTTGGATGATTCAGGAGTATCCAGAGCTTTGTTATATGGTTTCAACACTATTTCATCAAGCATGTGGAAACTCAGGAAAAAGAGCATCTTCGACTGCCATCTCTTAAAATCCTTACCAGAAAACTTCTGAGGTCTCTCAACATCAGTCTTTGCCATTGTTACAGAAGATCTTTTGATTGCACAGGTATTGAGTTAAGATTGTTGGAAAAGTACCTTCCTGTAACAGAGAAACACAAACAACAGAGAACTTGAAGATGATTAAGGGAGGGTTAGAATGAAGCAGTACACACACTCAAGCACAGAGAGGTGAAGTCGCATGTTCAACAGACTGCCCTTAACTCAATATTTGCCAGGTACACCTTCAGGAAGATGCTGCTATACCCTTTCAGTGACAAACTTGAATTCAGGATAAAATCACCTGATACCAACCCAGCTAGCAAAGCTCGTTGGCCCGTTGTGAACTTAATAGTAGAAGAAAAAATGAAAGTAAACTAGTGCGCAAATCAAAGCAAGAAGAGGGGAAAAGTCGTCAGGACAGTGGCTGCGACTGGGGTAAACGAAAACCTTAGCATTGTTGTTCTTTTATAGGAGAAGTAATCTTTTGAGTTTTAAAACGGTGAAAAATTTAATTTGAAATGTTAAATCCCATTAAAACAAAACGTTAAGATTTTTAATTAAAAAAAAATATTTATGATTTTATTTTTCATTTAATTCAAAACGGTAAAATATTTATTTAAAATAAAGAAACGTTTTCTCATTGATGGGTACACGTGTGCACTCGCGTGCACGCTCGCGCCAAGGGTCACGCCAAGGCTCACGCCAAAAGCACACGCAAGCACCGCAAGCTCCGAAGCACCGCACATGTATGCATTTGCACACTAGTCCATTTCCCAAGTCCATATCCAATCCACTAGTTCTTTTCCTTATATAGAACGTTTGTGGTAATATGCATGAACTTCCTCCTTGGTTTGCCCAATGTGGGACAACCAAAGGTTTCTCATTCACTAAGAAGTGAAAATGGATGGCTATAATTCCACCCAAGTTTGGACTAGTGATCATAGCACCCATCAAGTTAATTATAGTAACAAAAATCATTTTAAGTAATAAACTCTTAATTTTAGTATTAGCCATTTTTATTTCCAACAGTGTACTGCTACTGTTGGTCTGAGATGGAGGAATTTTGGGTTTTAGAGTTCGAGATGGATCTGTGTGAAGTGGCAGAAGAGAAGATATGAAGAAATGGTTGTGAATTGGTAAGATGGGTTATGGCTCAGGTCGAACAAATTGGAGAGATAGGGGTTGACGGTAACTGGGTTTCTGCAATTGAAGAAGTTGAAATCAGCCATGAGTTTTAGTTGTCGCTGTTGAACTGAAGTGAAGATGTGCTGTGAATGAGAAGTAAACTGAGTTTGAGAATACCATGAATAGGATTCAGATGGGTTTTAATGTTGAGTTTGTAGTATGATAGGGTCATTGAGAACAGGGAGAAGAATTAGTTGTAGTGTAAGTGAAATTGACAAGAGAAAACGGGTTTCAGGTGATATAATGAATCTATGTTGGTGGTGGTTCGCAGTTGAGTTGGTGGCCGGAAAACAGTGAGAACTCAGGGAAGAAACTTGTTGATGTCATTACCATCGATTGAGAAAGTGGGTTTTTGGACTGAATCTGTGGTCTGATGAGTGTTGGTTCAAATCTGAGTTGTTTCAACTTGATGAATTGAGTGAGGTTTTGTGGAATTGATGGTTGTTGTTAATTGTTTGAATGGTCAGTGAATGAATTGTTAGTGTGTAAATGGTCGATAACTGCAGGGAAGGAGATGAAAGTGGTGTTAGAGAAACCAGTACCTTTGCCGAAAATCACTAATAGATGTGCACTTAAAGAGTTCGCTGAAATGCCGCAGAGACTGTCGAGAATTGAAGAAGTGCTTCGAAGGTGCCTGTCAGTCCCCTAAGACTGACAGGCTTATGTGGTTTGTTTGGGCTTAATAACTGTGGGCCTTTTCTATAAGTCTGATTTGGATTGGAATTCTGGGCGTAACCTAGATTGGGGAATGATTGAGTTCGTGTTATTTTGGGAAGGTGGAATTCTATTGGAAAAGGGTTTTTACAAGAGAGAAAACTATAAAAGAGCAACTTCACCGAGAAAGGGAGATATTTTGTAGCCTTGAAAAGGGCTCCGCTCTAAAGAGTAGTGGCCTTCGCTGGAAACTCCTGGAAGAAGTCTTCTGAACAGATGTATCCCCCTATATCTAGGTTTTCACCTAGTTCTCTTCTCACCTCTTCTACTTCTTTTTGTAGGTTTGTGCAGGGAAGATTTCTCGACATCTAGGGTTTGTAATTTATTTCTTCTATTCAATTTTGTGAACTCCAATTTATTATGAATAGTTAATTTTTTTTTGTTGGTTTGGGAATAGTTGGATTCTACAATACATGATTTTTGATTTAATAAATTAGTTTTGTTTCAATTTTATCGTTCATAATTCACTACATATATCTCATGATTGATTATTTGTTTGTTTAGTTAAGTTGCAAATTGATTGAACTCACATTCATATCTAAAGCTAATTTAGGGTTTATTATACGCAAAACTGATACTCCTTGAATACAAGTAGTATAGTGCGGTTATTGCTTGTAGTGATGCATCCTAGTACTCACATGTGAATCATGACCTTTGTTAAGTTGAATTAGTACGTTTTCCACGTTCAATTGCATTAATTAGCCTGATTTCATGAATCTTAATGTGTTTGGGGAATTAAACTTGATTAGTGCGCTTTCCACGTTAGGTTGTTCTCTATAATAGAATTCATATTCGCATCTTTTTATGTGTTTGTTGATGATTTGAGGAAATTTACGGGATATTCTTGTGATCAAGGTATTCTAGGGCTTTTGATAAAATGAGATTAAATATCAATTCTAATTATTAGTACAAGAACATGATTTGCGAATGAAAACGATACCTTAGCCAATATTCTCACAGTTTTGACTCTTTTCTACAATTTCTAGCTTTCTTAATTAGTTTAATTTATTTTTACTAAATCTGAATTTCTTCCCCTTTTACATAAGTTTTCGAAACATATAACAACCAAGACCTCCCTGTGGAACGATCCTTTCTTACCCTTGCTTCATTATAAATCTTAAGTAGTGAGAAAGTAATAAATAATTTTGGAGCGGTAAGCCACACATCAAATTTTGGTCCTTGGCCCTTCTATAGCTGGGGACTAGATATCATTGGCAAGATCAACCCACCATTGTCAAAGCAACATGATTATATCATCACAGCTACAAAATATTTTCTAAGTGGGTTAAAGTATCCTTTTCAAAATTTTAACTGGCGAAATGGTTGCAGCGTTCATCAAATAATACATCATCTGCAGGTTTGGTGTCCTCAAGCATGTTATCACAGACAACGGCACGCCCTTCGATAATGAGCAAGTCAGAACCTGCTACAAAGGTATGACATCAGACAAGTCTTCTCTACTCCTTACTACCCTCAAGAGAATGGACAAGCTGAGAGCACCAATAAGACTTTGATCTGCTAGTCGAAAAATATACGAAAACCCTAGGACATGGCATGATCAGTTACCCATGGCACTATGGGAATATCGAACTTCTCCCAGGAGTTCTACCGAGACGTCACCCTATTCACTTGTCTACGGTGTCGATGTCATCCTTCCAACCGAAATCAAGATCCCATCAGCCAAGATTTTCACGACAAGTGGAGTTCAATGGAGTTCCAGGATAGCAGAGCTAGACACTATTAAATCTAGGAGTGCCAGAATATTCAAGGTATGAGACTTTATGCTCAAAACATCCAAGCATATTCAGCAGGACATGTCTGCTCCGAGTTTTTCCCTTAAATGGGAAGGTCCTTACGTGGTTATTAAAGCAATGGCCAGTGGACACTACAAAATCATTGATGTCAATAGGGGTGTACAAGGGATCATATCCAATAGCAAGTGGCCAAAACATACTATACTTATACATAGATTAACGTTCATTTCAAATTTTACCGTGTAATTTCTCTTTTTAATTCCATCAAAGAGTAGTGCTATGCGTTGTATACTCAAAATTGAAATTTGATTTCATTAATCTAAAGAAAAGTTTCCTTACATTGACACAATCATTTATTTCAACTACCTACTTATTAAAAAAAAAACCTAAAGTAAAGTCCAATGCCTAGAATAAACCATCAAGCAATCGATAGTCCCTCTTGTACAACATCTCCATCCTCATTTGAAATCTTTCAGTCCGAGCTTTCAAGTCTTGAATCGACTTCTCCACTTTTGCTGATTTTTTTTCTATAGTCATATCTTCATCTATGATAGCCTTTGAAGCAGGAAGAATGTTAGCAATGATGCCTGCACGATTGAATTTGACGACATCCAGCCGTTGACGAAACCAACTTACATTAAATTTTATGGATTCACACGTATACAACATGTTTTCCTATCTTTGGGTAGCCGAGTTCGTGACGTCATGAAAAGTTACATTTTTCCATTCCATCAATCATGGGGAGAAGGCATTACACTGCAGAGACTAAAACATAGGTACAATTCGCAACAATTTTCTAGTGGAAATATGGTCATACTTCTTGCAGATTACGGTGTACAAATCAGCATATTGATTCAACACGAGAATCCTCATATGACTCGATGCTCAGTCGATTAGATTCATGTGAATCTCGAAAGGCTAGCTTGCATCAGGATACTCATGAACAACAATCCTCAGGTCAGCATCCACCAAATTAGTTGCGGAAGCAGTACAATTAGTAAAATGAGAAGAAGTCTGTTTAGGTTTATCTTCATCGATCACCATCACATATATTCCTCTTACACGGCCTGTACTGCTACTCTGAAATAAAAAAAGAGTTATATGAAACAAAAACACAAGTGAGATACACAATCAAATCAAGACACAAATATCAATGCGAGAAAATTACAAGAGCGACACTATTATCAATCATGTTGACCTTAACAGGTGGAGGAGGAACTTCCTGTGATTCCATACTTCTCCCACTCTGATAAAATAGAAAAGGGTCTATTCATTATCATTTATTCATAAACACATAATATACGTGTCTCCTCCAGAACAAAAAGATCATCAAATCTTACCAAACTCAATACCCAAGCTTTGCGCTTAATGAAGGAGCCTCCCCGAGACGAAGAAGAACCGCTCCGATCAGACATGGTGAAAGAGAAGTGGTTTGAGTAAAATATTCAGAAAAGATTGAAGAATGAAGACGATAAAGATAACCTATTCAATTATATATATACAAAACCAAACCCTAAATTTTGAAATTTCAAAGATTTGAAATGTGACAGGCCTTTTCCTGGAAGACTAGGATTGAAGATTGACAAAGTCAAAACTTTTCACCAAAACATTAAACGCCGATTTTTCACGGTGAAAGAGAAGAACTGTTGAGCTTTAATATACATCCTAGATGCAATAATAACTAATGAGCTTACCTTACTTATCAATGAGGACTAAGCCTTTTTCAATATCAAAGCAAATACATGTTCTTACTACTCGACATCAAATAAGGATTAAGCCAACAGTCCCTTATATTGTCGAGCTTTCAAGTCCGAGAATAATAAAGACTATTCCTCATGGTTCTATCTTGTCCGTCCACCGGCCTAACAAGCTTGTTTGCGTTGCTTTCAAGGTCAAGCTTGTCCGTCTGCTATCAAATAGTGTTTGTCTGCTTTCCTGCTAAATCAATGTCTGCCAAAACTGCACTTGTATGATCAATTCCAAGTCTTACTCTCTACCTGTGGGTCCCTACTTATATATCCAAGATGGACTTCTAGCTTGTTTATTCGGAAATTCAAGCCGACTACTACTTTTCTAGTAATATCTAACCATCAAATTATAAAGTCATATTTTGTTTATTTCGTCTGACAAACCACCATCTAGTGCTTACCACGCAACATTACTCGTTTTATTTTGTCAAGGGTAAAATAGTAAAATTATATCTCAAGACTCGAGTCTGAGAAATATTAAACCTCAAATTCTGCAAAGAGTTTTTAGGCAGGTGCTCATCCCTTTCCTCTCTTGGGTGCTCATCCATATCTCCTCTCTATATGTATGGACAACTACATATACGATCAAAATTACTGAATGAATCAACATTCATTATTATACGAAATCATCAGAATAACACTGGTGTTTACTACGCCATTCCCAGAAATTCTATGATTTTTACATAAATCTCAAGCTCCTAGATGGATTGCCCATTAATATAGAGAAATTTGAGTAATATTTGGATGCTATATTCCACAGCTGAATTCCCAAAATTTACCTTATGTCAATATGCATGCTCAACTGAACAATATTGACTCACTAAAATACCTATATAGCTTTATATAAAAGATTACATACGAATCTACTTGACTAAAGTACCACATCTGTGCTTAGCTACCAAGTCAAAATTGTGCCAGCTCACAATTTCATAGCTTCTACCAGCTAAATCCAGCGTCAATCACATTAATTCTTGTTTAAAGAGACAATTATTGTGAATAGCGTGAAAAAAAAATCAATTTAGGGGTTTGGAAACATAAAAAAATAAGTTCACAACACTTATGAGTGCCTCAAACGAGCAATGAACACTTTTCAACCCTAATTGACAAAGGAAACGACTTAAAACTGAATTTACAATGCTTATAACCGTCGCAAATGTTTTAGCCACGAATCATGTGCGTCTTAGGCTATGGCCACGAATCATGTGTGTCTTAGCTAGGTATGGCCACGAATTATGTGTTTCTTAGGCTATAATCACGAATTTTGTGCATCTTAGCTTAAAATTCATACCGAAAAGCGTCTTAGAATTAGCCTCAATACTAATGCGCCTTAGTACATGCGCGTCTTAGTATTAGTACAAGACTCGTGCGTCTTAACATTAGCGAAAATCTAATGCGTCTTACCCTTTAACACAAAGCTAATGCGTCTTACCCTTACCCTTTAACGCAAAAGCTAATGTGTCGGCATTTAGCACAAAGTTAATGCGTCTTAGGAATTTAGCCTAATACTAATCCGCCTTATACATGGATTCAAACCTTATCCAACTTAGGCTTAGCTCCTAAGCATGTCCGACTTATGTATTAGCCCAATGCTAATCCATCTTAGGCATTAGCCCAATGCTAATCTGTCTTAGGAATTAGTTCATAAGCTCATCCATCTTAGCGTTAGCACCTAATGCTTGTCTATTTGGGATTGGTTCACATATGCAAGATTCAGAGTCAAAACTTGCCTATCAAAGGCCATACAAGGCCTCTCTCATATATTTTTATATGTGGCCTCACATATATTTTATATGGGGCTTCATATACATATTTTTATGCTCAGCATGCTACATATATGTGCTTATACTCATAATGTTACACTTGTTTCTGCAAAACAAGCATGTCAATGCAAATTGACCTAGTTGAACACACCGTTCCTCATAAATAAAATAAATAAATATTTTATTGGTCTTACTGGGCTCATCAAGTCAGTCAAGCAGGACAAGTCCTTAGTCAAAAGATTAAGCAAGTCTCATTCGACTTAATATTATTGGTAGTACTTAATACTATAAAAATTATACGAGACATCAAAGATGTCACAAATGAGGGGATATTAACTTGGGTATTGGTCTAGCGGTCTATGGCACGTGGTGCAGCAAAGCACCCACTACAGAGAATCTGGAAAGTTCGATTAGCAGTTGAGTAGAGAAGTGGTAGGTTGAGCAACCGTTCATTCAACCTCAAACAAAGTGAGGAGCGGTTGTCAGCACACCCTCCACTATCTCCACTTCACCACTACTCAACCGTTGACACTTCCTACATGATGAGGTCATGTGAACAGTTACAAGAGCTACGATTTTAAAATAGATTTCTCAATCTATTAAACACACGGTAAGTCTAAATCCGAGACAAGTTTAACACACAACAACATCGAACAACTCAATTATTCAACCTTCTCACTCACGGAGAATTGTTTATAGTTATCCACACCAATTACATCCTACAAAGTCTAATACTCTGACCTCAATCTTTCTCTTGCTTCCCTTCCTAAGACCAAACCTTTACCTTTTCCTTTGTGATTGAAGCAAGACTGGAACAGACATTGCTTGGTTTCATTCAGGATTGTACAAATTGATATCTCGAATCTAAAAGAAAGTACTTCAACAGTACAAATGTTTAAGGATCAAACGAATTATCACCTGTTCACCCCACTTTTCCAAATTTACCATCTTAATTCGTTTCCCCACAACTGCACTATTCTTTTTTGTAGACCTCAATATCCGAAAATAAATGTGTCAAAGTTTGATTTCACATAGTAGTAGGATGGATTTTGATAATAATATATATATTCAAATATTTTCATATATAAAGAATGCTATGATAAAACGACTAATACACTAAATTTGAACAAACGTGTTGATTTGGTGCATATCATTCTTTCAATGACGGCAAACTAAAGGACATACTTTATGTTTGTTCGGCTCTAGGTAAACATGGTAAAGATAAACGTGATGTTAATGTCAAAACATCTTGCAGAGACAATATTTGATTGACTAGCAATCATCAAAATTTGATTTACACAAAACAGTAAGTATTTCGTGGTTGATTTTTTTGCTTATCATACGCATATCTCTACAGCTCCTAGTAAGTCTCATTTATGTAGTATGAACAACATCACGGATTGTGAGTGCTAACAGAAACTTATTTCACTAAAATTAAAAAGTTCCATACCATCTAATTCTCTATTATTTATTTGGTACGTAATTTTTCTTATATTTACATACTCATCACGTTAAAATGGGTTGTCAAATTTTATCAGTAAAACATTACAAAACTGAGGTTGACGGTGGTCCCGGGGAGCACGTTAGGGTGGAAAAGAAATAATAATAATAATTATTTTTCTCATAAAATATCGTTATTTTAGTTAAAAATATAATTTAAAAAATGTAAGTATTGTTAGTTAAAAAAGGTAGACACTTGTCGAATGAGGATTAGAGGGAACAAAGGAACATAGGGTTTATTGAAACAGGAGATACCGATCGCTCTTTCCCCACCTGGTTAGGCTAATTCTTTCCCAATTTTCTTTCTCAACCAAATTCTCTGTACTTATACAATTGTTTTCTTATTTATATAAATGTGCATATATGTTTTCTTATCATTTTCTCTTTATACATATATGTACCCGATATTTATTTTTTATCTTATCATAACTAAACAATCTACTTAACTAGATTTCAATTAGTACATCATTATATATTACATTCCACGTGATCATATTTCCATCATTAAGTAACCTATTCAAGCTAGCTTAACACAACTAATATTAGGATTTTCATTGGTTCCACTTCCCTAGATACATATGAGGAGATATATTATATAACTTTAAATCCAAAAAAACACAAATTAAATCTACAAATTCTTTTTAGCCACTGTAACTGTCTAAATTGGCTTAAGGAAAAGATTTAAGAAAAAATATCAAATAACCTTACCCAAAGGTTGTTGTATATAACCTAGATAAATTTTTCTTTGTTTCCCTCATATTTATGGTCATAATCTTCATCAGTTTGAAACACCAACTTAACATGTTGGACACAACCAAACCCATTGTTCAAATTTTTGCTCCACTGGAAGACGTCTTCTTCTTCTTTCAGCTAAACTCACTCTCTGATATTCAATACTCTATCTCCCGATATTTTCTTTGATGTGGCGGTTTTCCAGCTCTATATCTCAATACTTTCTTTCCAGCTCATGAATCTTTTCCTCGTATATATTCTGATCCTTTTTCATATCCTCCATGTTACTGCGCCTCCGCTTCTGTGTATAGAGAACACATCTTTGTTTAGTGGTTATTTTGGTGTTTCCTTTAGTGTTTCACCGTTTTTATCTTCGACATTATTTTTCTTAGTGTTTTCCGTGATCCTGCGCTCCTCATCTAATTCTCTATCACTAAGATGTTCTTCCAAAGTCTTTTCCTTCGACATGTATAATTCCTTTCTCCGTCAAATATGTCTCTTGCGTCTCGTCCTAGATTTAAGTGTCCGTTTTTTGCCTTTTGTGTGAACACCTTTAAATTGGCTTATTTTAACCCCGACTTTCCCATCTTGTATCACCTACATCCATGAGAGAAAAAGGATGATTTTATTAAGTAGAGGAACAAGGGTTATAATGGATACTCTCAAGAACAAATGAAACTTTTCCTCCCACTTTCTTTCTTGCTCCAACCTTATATTTTTCCTTAGCTTACACCCATAAAAAATCACTTTCCCTACAATCTTATCTTTCTCCAGTATTTATAATCATTTTTCTCAATTATAGTATTTTGCTACATCTAAACATCTAACATAGTATTTTGATGTTCATTGTTGCTTTCCTGAGCTTGCAGCCATACTCCTTATATAGCTTAAACTGCCTCCTCATTTTGTTTTCGCCTTGCCTCTGTTCTCCATATGTCTCTAATAAAGTATGACATAGGTCGTTCGAAGCCACTTTCTATATAAAAAGAAGGATATGAACGAATCTCTAAAGAAGGTTAGGGCTTGCCCTGTCCCTATGTCTGTTCTAATGGCGGGATTTCAAAAAAAAAAAAAAAACTATGGGGAGAATCGAGGAAAAAAGAAATGTGTTACCACTGTATTAATGCCACTTGCATTAACTGCGATGTTTGCTGATTTGAACTTGGTCATTGATGATATAATTAGCTTTCTATGTGCTATAATCTTGTGATAGTAGTAGATACCTCGGTAGAAGATGGGTGATTCTTTTGGTTCTATTCCGTGTTTTTCATGATCTTATTTTCCCTACTCTGGTCACTTCATATTGCTCAACGTTGCAACTAGATATTTTACCCTTCTAAGTATAACAAAACTCATTCCATGTTTAAGTTTGTACATGGATGCATGCATTATTCATTTTCTTCCATGCTTTCTATCACACACTCCTATATGGAGTATATATGTACAAACATTTATACATACTTTCGTGAACTTTGCACACACACTGCATTTTTTTTTGTTGAAATATTATAAAAATACTATGAATACAATATGCAATATAGCAATTGAGTAGTGGGATGTTAGAGGTAATTGGAGACATGTATTTTTATAAGACTGACCGCTTTTACAGTGTATTTTCCATACCAACTCGGAGTGGTTGAAAACATCCATCAGTTGGTCGACACATATATGTTTATTCAACATTTTTGGTTTTAAATGTTTTTGGATTTTCAATAATTTGATTGTGGAAAATTCATATTGCCTTTAAAATTCTTGTGAAATATTTCGGTTTATTGGATTAAATCAATAATATTGTACGATATATATTTTTTATGAATAGTTTACGAGGTCATTTTATTAATTTATTGAATGTTCACCCAATCAGATAAGTTGAGTGTATCTTAACCATGAGTCAGAAGCGAGTCACATCTGAATAAATTAATAAAAGAGACATGTCTCACACATGGTTTCATATATCCGCCGATACATGTATCAGTTGACATTCATACATGATCCTCAATTTATCTGTATTTTATGCTGATGCGTATTGTATTTGTGCCTTATCGACCCGCATCAGGCAAATGTATGGATACAATTCGATACTAACTGATGCCCAATAGAAGATAATATAAACATTAAGTCATGCTCTAATTTTTATACTAATTTAAAGAAAAAAATAGACTGTTGTTGTTTTCAATACTCACATTGGATTTATGTTCTACCGAAAATATTTATGTACGGTCTCTGTGTCCACGTGATGAATATAATTTAGTGATCAATCCTTTTTCTGAATGGAAAAATTAATAGAATTTCGATTTACACTCTCAATCAATGTAGTCAATCTCGGCCGTTACGGCCGAGATATCGCCGCTTTTCAAGGTATCAGAAGAATACCTTGACGATATCCGAGATTGCGCTGACCGAGATTTCAATGTGAATATCGACCGCGATTCGTCTGATATGACCGAGATTCGCCCGCTATGACCGAGATTCGGCCGAGATTCGTCCGATATTCAAGGTATATGCTTGTTGAAAATTGAAAGATAATTGAAAATAGTTGGATATAAGATTTGGGACTTCCGATATTTCATCGATAATCTCCCCGAGATATCGTTATCAAGGTGTCAAGGTCCCGACCGTGACAAGACCGAGATCCGAGATTAACTACATTGCTCTCAATATCCAATGCATGAGTGTTGTGATAGACCAGAAGGATCCTATAAAGAATCATCTAGTTTTTACACGTATCTTCTACAAATAGGATATGAGCTAGAAAAACAAAGTCAACCATATACTATTATTCAATTTTGGAAAAAAAGAGTCATCTCGAACTTTAATATATTTTTATATTATTGTTATAACTAGTGGAAACATTGAAATATGTTTAATCATATCTATTGTATTATTTTATTTGAATTACAAAAAATTACGGATTTAATTGTCTAATAAACTGTATTTAACATATACGTTGCAGTTTAAACATCTAATATATATAGAAATATATATGATGTATAATAACATTATCTAAATCAGACAGAAATCCGAAATTTCGATCAGTTTCGGTTAATATTGTTTAGTTTCGGTCAGTATCACCTATACTACCATGTTGTATTAGTGTTTGTGAGGACTGATACAATAACGATACTGATACGGCGATACCTAATACCTGATACGAAACGACGAATATTGTCGCATAAAATTTAAGACCCAACCCCGATATCGATACGAGTCAAAGAGAAAAAGCAAATCCAGTCTAATTCCAAAATGCCCATAACAAAAACCTAAAATAACCGTATCGTGTATTTTGTCCATCTCCGTCGTCTTCAGTCTCTCATTTCCATCGCAACACCCTCTTAAAACCCCTCGCACCCTCTGAACTCTCACTCTTACTGGTAAAAAAAACATGCTCAAATCCATCATTAGATCGGCAGTATCCGCGAAAAATCAATCAAACCTAAAAAATGCCCTAATCCCTACAACTATCACAATCCAATCATCTAATTATTCAGCAAAAACTCCCAAAAAGAAATCAGTGAATCCAAAACAAGCCCAGAAATCAAAAAAGAAAAATGAAATAAATACTAAATCCGATGAAAATTTCGTTTCAGATGAAGTAAGTATCTCCGTTGAAGAAGAATCGCGTTCTCGTCATCTTGCTGAAGATATTAATAATAAGGGACTTGATGTTGGCCCTAACGGTCGTCCTTTGTTTACAAAAGCTCAAACACTTTCTCAACTCGATAGGAAAGATGTTTGTTCTTACATGTCCTTTGAGTAAGTTCCTCTCATTTGCCCTTATGTCATTCTCCAATTCTCAATCTCAATTTCATTCTCTCAGTTGATTACTTACTGATTGTTTTTGATGGTGTGTAGTGTGGAAGCATTGAATGCGACTTTACCAGAAGGATTACCTATAGGAATGTCAAAGGAGTTTGAAGAATCCAAAAGGACTGCATTGCTAATTCGGCAGAGTTTCTTGGATCTTCGTGACAACTACAGACGCATTGTTAGTCCTCCCTTGCAATCATCTAGTGGTAATAATATAGTCAAGCCTTAAGTTGAATGAACGATTTTTTTGCCCTAATTTATGTAGTTGTTTGGTATGTTCTGACTGAGTTTAATATCATAATGTACTGAGATTTAGGTACTGTAATTTTCTTGTTAGAATGTAATTGCAAATGAGGGATTATATGTATAGGTAGACTTTGTCAGTGTGGAATGATCAATAAGACTTTAAACTTAGGAAATTGTAGTCTTTCATGTATTATGTACATCTAAGGAAGTTTAAGGAATCGAGATGTGTGATGAAAGATTCTTGTGTTTGAAGAAAACTTTCAAGGCGAATGTTAATTTTGATTAATATGTTACAGATAGGAAACCTCGCAAGCAGATTTTGCTGGATGGTCCAGTTAGTTCAGGGAAAAGTATTGCTCTTGCTATGCTTGTTCACTGGGCTCGTGAGGAAGGCTGGTTGGTGTTTTATGTCCCAGAAGGTAAATCATGGACTCACGGAGGATTCTTTTATAAGAATGAACAGACTGTTCTTTGGGATACTCCTTTGCAAGCTACAAATATTCTCCAGGTATGTAATGTTTTCTTTCCCCTGTGTGTATAGAGGAGTCTTAAGAAGCACGGACGGTCATTATGTATGTGTGTTTGTGTTCAATTTTAGGTGTCTGTAATGTAAATTATAGAAGTTTTCCCCAACTCAGCATGTCCACCATGTCCGCTTCCACTTGCCACGTCTGTGCTTTCTCAAATTTTATGACTATTGTTATCTATAATTTTAGTAGGTGGATATCTCAGTCCATTGTATGCTGTATATTGTTGCTTAAGAAAATTTTAAGGCCGGATGAGTAAATTTTCTTTAATTTGCATATTAACTGCTGCACACTAGTGGCTGATAAACTTTATACTTGGTAGTAATTATATTCTATTGAATTACTGAGAATTTCATTTGAAAAACATTCGTGGTAACAGTGCTATTAAAATTTAGACGTGTTTTATGTCAATGTTGGTTTGTAATTAAATATCTAAGAGTTATAAAAGTGCCTTATAGTATCTTTCATGTACTAATATTGCATGCCTTATCTATTCTAGGATTTCCTGAAATACAATGAATCTCACTTGCAACAATTACCTTGTCATATATTTGATGCTATTCCATTGGGAGAGGGTGCTGGTGTTGGAAAAAGGAGAGGGATTGATTCGATGGAAATACCTGAAGGTTCCACTCTGTACGACTTGATTCAAACAGGGATTTCTCATACACATGCAGCTGTTGGAGTTTTAGTGCGTCTGCGGGAAGAATTATCACTTGTTAAGGACGTTCCTGTGCTTATTGCAGTTGATCAAGTATGTTTCTTTATCCAGCTAACAATGTTAAGTTTAGATGTTTAGTTTATTTTAAAGTTTAAACTTGTTAGTTTGGGTTTCAGTTGTTTATAGATGACTGACTGCTTTAGATGCTCACCTAAAACAAAATTAATAATGTTATAATGGTTATTTTTCTCTTGATCACCTGTCAGTATAATAGCTGGTATACATTCAGCGAGTTTGAAGAAGCAGTGACAGCTCGGTCAACGAATCCAATTCATGCTAAAAAGATTGCAACGGTTAGTGCAAATAATATAATTGTGTTTATTGCTGAATCTGTTAATATGTAAATATGATCACATAACAATAGCACTTCTATAGTTTTGTTTGTACACCCATTGTCACTGTTTATATTGGTCGTCTTTTACAATATGTTGATGTTCTGAATCTTCTGATACTATTTTCTTGTTATTTTGCTGAACAACATGTTTTGTATTCTGTTTTACATTTTGTCTTGAAAAAGAACTTAGTTTAATTCTCTGACTAAACTCATGGTTTTTAGTTGCTTCATGTTGAGTTTTTATGTTTCTAAACTAGACTTTTATTGTTCAGGTTTTAATATGCCTTTTCTTAACACTCTCAAACACAGTGCTAGTTTTAATAGAATTCTGCTTGATTAGCTTGAAAACATAGCCACTTCTGTAGACTATTTTGTCTTCATAAAACACCTGATTTATAAAGGGGGATACCATTATTAGCGGGGGTTGATACCATTCCATATAGGACAAACAAATCCTAAGCGATCTTGACCGTCGGATCGATCAAATGGTATCACCCCCACTGGTAACGGTATCCCCCTTTATAAATAGTGATAAAACGCCTCATATTGAAAGCAATCAGTTAATCTGTGTTGTTATTGTGCGTAGGTGAGTGTATTCCGGCCCATGACGCACAATGACATGATGGTGGGGGCTTTTTCCAATTCAACAGCAGTAGGTAAGTTACGTAAAGACCTGCCGAATGTACCAACAGATGCTCGTGTAGACTTTCCTCGTTATGGCTTAGACGAAGCTGCAACAGTTTGCCATTACTATCTCAGGTGTGTATTTTCTCACTTTCTTCTCCTACAAGCTTAGTTAAGCTTTCCTTGTACGATATTAGATGCTAAAATAAATACCAAAATAGTTGCGCCACATTTGAACTTTACATGAGCTCAGCTGTAGGCTGTGACAGGAAGTGAACTTGCAAGTTTTTGGATGAAATTAGGGTATAAATGTAAAACTTTTACTTATAGTTCGAATTTGCATTTAAGTTAACAATAGTACATTTACAAGAAGACAATAAGAATAATCTGATTGTTTCTCATGATTGCAAGACCAGATTTATACTTCCCATTTTTTTTGTTCAACTTGGAATAATAGAAGAGTGGAGGAATGAGGTGTTACATGTTATGCTTTAGGAAATGATTGCTGTTACCAAAAAATTCCTCATATTACTGATGTCCTTATAAATGGCACCTCGAACAAACCTAATCTATTAATACTTTCCCAACTTGTTGGACCAACAAGCCAAAAATTTGCTCGAGTTCGATATTTTATATTTAATTGGGTGAGTGTGGCGAACACCATCCACTGCTATTAGCTGAGGATTAGCCAAGCTTTCTGTAGTGCATAATATACAACGGATAAAGATGATAAACTAATCTGACTTTACATGTCACACTCTGAAGGTTGTTTTCTTTGATCTAGAATGCTGGAAAATTTCTCACTGTGCTTGTTATACAAGTAGCAACATGGACACTTTTCAATACAAACCAAAACACATTCCTCTCTATTTCTAAGTACAAGTATTCTGTGGATCATACTCAGTGCATGAATCTAACATTGTAAGGGAGATGATTCTTGCAGGACCTTGAGTGTTTCTTTATGTTATTGATTATTTTTAGTAAGTAAATATCTTTTCTGCAATTGGTTTCTAATATATGCATTCAGCCTTTCAATTTGGACTGGTGTTTGCTTACATTTTGCGTACTCTGCATCTCTTGCAGGCAAAGACTGATTACGCGTGAGGCATTCTCGGAGGAAAAGTGGAAGAAGATTTACTACTTGTCTAATGGAAATGGTTCAGAGATGAGATGGTTAGCTCCCCTTATTAGATAACCAGTCTAATCATGTGACTTCATAACTTGGCGCACCCCAAGAGGAAACTTGATGCTTTTTACTCATAAAACTTCTTGGGTGTTTCTCACCTCATCAGTTGGTTCCGTGGGACAAGTCAATATTAGGAATGAGTTAGACCCCTATTTCCGTCAGACCTGAAACAGGAATGGTTAAACAAGCCCCTTGTTGTAAAGCTGCCTTCTTTGCTAAGGGGCTGGTGCCGGAGGCCATATTAGCCTCTTTCTAACCTTTGTCAGTTAAACAAATTTGAATTGCATTTTCATGTCGAGGAAATTTTGTACCTCTGGTAATCTGCAATTTTTATGATGAATCTGTGTTTTTATTTTTCAGAGAGAACAGTATTCTGTTGTCTCATTTTGTTTTTTTCTCTCATTTTTGCCTTTTAGATTTGTCAAAATGTGTTCCGAGACGTATATTGTGGTTAAGAAATTTGTTGAAATAAAATACCCTCTTCGTTGCTGGACCTATTCAACCATTTTGGAATGGGGCTTAATTCAAAGCAACTCATGTACCTTGTTTGTATTCATAGGTGTAAGTTGTTAAGCATCATATAGTGGACCACGAATTTTAATCAATAAGAGCAGAAGAATGTATCGTTATTAATTTAGCATGGATCTAAAATGGATCTCTGAACTTTGCTTAAGATAATTGAAACCTCTGGTCTCTGATATTGCGAAGTTCTTGAAACACGGGAGAAGAAAACCGAGTAAAGAAGCTGGAATAGCGAGTCACTCGACCAAGTTGATCATACTTATCCTCAACTTTTATTGATTATATTTTAATTGAAGCCCTCTTAGATATTATTAGCATATGAAAGAGGAAACGCAAGAAAACATAATAATGCACAGTAATAAGCGTATTGACGAATGTCCCATACAACAGAGGAGAAAACACATGACATAATTAAATTCAATAAAGAAGAGGCTGGGGAGGGACCATTCCAGCTACATCCAGCACCATTAACAAATACAATAGTGTAAGATGAGGAGAGAAACCTAACTTATGTAAGATTAGGCTCGTCTTCTTCTTTTGCCTTCAGTGCTTCCTTTGCTCTCAACAACATTGTGGTCTTCCACACATCCTAATGCAGCAAAAAGAAATATGCAGAACCAGAAGTATGTTAGTGATGTTAATTAATGTCCGCAAAAACTTGGAAAAAAATAAATCTTATTATCTCAGTGTGATGTAAATTAAAAGTAGGCTCCGTTACATGGTGCTGACATTGAATTAGGCTGACATAAAGTGTTCTTTATTTAAGCAACAATAACTGAGAGATTTTTCAGAATTAAAGGAAAATCACATAGAGAAAGATGGAAATATACCAGTCGGTTCATGCTATCAAATTCCTTGACAGCATCAGTAAATTTTCCAGTATCTTCCTCTTCCATTGCAGCAGCCAAATCCTGTCACACAAATGAACACTTATATCGTTAGAAAATAAACCATGTAGTGAACAATATAAGCTTTCAGGTACCAGTACCAGTACCAGTACCAGTGATGCAGTATATCTCAAAATTGCCGCCAAGAAATTAAAGGAATGCATTCCAGGCTTTTGGGTACCTGATGTGGGGTATATGTCAAAATTGTCAACAGCATATTTGGAGGGGACTTTTCCAGTACAGTTCATGGTTTTATAATTCACCAAACTTGCACTGGCCTCAAAATACGAAAGGTAACTCACTCATGAGAAAAATATACACTTTTAGGTTACCACTGATGGGAATATGTCAAAGTTCTCAGCAATTAATTTGGAGGGGAGTATTATATATATATTCAGGTTTTTCGAACTCCACAAACTAACACCGACTTCAAAATAAGAAACGACAGTCACTCATCTGAGAATATTTAGATGGACGCTCAAATGCAGGAAGTACAACGATGCACTGCCAACAGATGCTATGTGTTTATACAATAAATTATTTGGAAGGAATAAAAGAGACTCATGACAGATGCTATGTGTTTATACAATAAATTATTGGAAGGAATAAAAGAGACTCATGATGGAAAGCTAATTATCAGGGAAAATCAACTAGGTCAGCTAGGGCCCATATGCTCTAAATTCAAGGATTTAGCTTATTCGGGCAGTTTCGAAGACAATTAAACTTGTTAGGATCGATGCTATAAGAAAACAACACGAAAACGAAAAACAAGAACACAAGATTTACTTGGTTCACCCAAATTGGCTACGTCCAAGGAGCGGCTGCGGTTTTCACTATGATCTCAAAAACGAGTTCCAGAGGAATACAACGATGATAATTAATAAGATACAAACCCTAGATAGGGGTAACTCTCTATATATAGAGACTACTGAAAATTTGGATCTCAAAAAGTTTCATCTAATTTCCCAACGGGTCGCCAGTCGGATCGGGTCAAGTGCGAAAATGGGTCGTGCACTACCAGGCTCCGCACAAACATAACAAAACTAACATCATAAAATAAGCCATAGACATTTAGCTAATATATATATTATAATTCATAACTTACAGTTAAAAGCTTGCACTCCCGAGTTCCTGTAAAAGTCGGATCGAGATCCTGCAGAAGCAATTGAGATACCTTACAGTCACCAGTAAGATAATGATGATGTTTCTGTTCAGGATGTCTAGATGGAGACAAAACATACCTGATATTTCTTCAGTGCATTGGTAAGTGCAACAACATCGTCTTTACAAAGTTGGCAAAGGCCAGCATTGAGTAGGTATCCTTTTACACTGTACTTCAGAAGGTTATTATTGAGAGACTGTCTTCCTATCTCTTCGTATATCTCAATTGCCTTTGGATATCTGGGATGGATAGTCAGATGTCAATTTAGCAATACATTTGTTTCACCAGAGGAAAAGAATTTAAGGCTAGCACTTCCCTGGGATGCAGGTGATTTGTGTTTTAAGATTAACCTATCCCACAAGCAAGTTCCTTGCTGACACTCTACAATACAGAAGTAATAACAGAAACACAAAATTCTGACTCCGAAAAAAAAGTATTTAGTCCCTCAAGAGATCTCTATCATCCAATCTACTAGAATCCTTCTGAATATAAGATACAGGTGATGAAATTGAAAAAGGACATGATTGATATGATTCGGGGAATAGGCAGGGAACAAGTGTTCTAGTAACTCAAGATTTCAGAATAGCATATATTGACCTGAACGGCTCAAAATATTCAGCGAACTTCGAAGAGCATGTTTACTAGTCATTTAAAACCTTAAAAGCATTACTTACTGTTCTTGTTGGGCAGCAAATTCTGCAACTTTCAGCTTGCACTGGTTTGCTGAAGTGTTCACCTCTTCGCTTTGGAAAAGATCAGCTGCACGTTCAAAGTAAGCAATAGCTTGGTCTACGTTTTGTTGAGCCTCGCATAACTCTCCAATTTCCTGCATATAACATGGATGCATATCATTAATAAATGCTTAAACTGACAATGCCAGGTTTCATCAGAAATAATCTGTGTCACAGCAACACTTTCTTTCTCAAAATTTCTCCGTAGGGACATGAATCATCACTGGTACTTGTGTCTCACACGCATCGAAACAGTTGTGCTAGCCGTTAAAGAAGACACAGGCTATTTTTTCTTTACAATATAGATGGTGTCACGTTGTTTGGTCTTTAACTCATGTATGGGTAAGATTATATATGATTAATATAGTGGATGTCGCATCGGCATTTCCTAGTTTATTTCTATGGCCATGTCGAAGAACCCATATAAATAATCGCACCGAATCATTTTACACTGGAAACAATGAATCTGTACAGTACCTCTATGTACATGCAAATACAGACAACATTTCAACATCACTACGAAATCTAAAAAGCAAATACCACTGGAATGTCATCAAGAGCTGTGCAAAAAATCATCACAGGATTCTCCGTAGTTAATAGTTGCAGTTTTTAAGAAAAAGAAAAAAACAACAAGTATTATCTTGAGAAATTCCACAAGAAATTCTTAAAATCTGCAGTAACTTCACCTTGCAATACCTAGCGGCCATGTTAAACCTTCCAATTTCCATGAATTGACTCACTGCCTGCTCCAAGCATGATATCGCCTCTACAAAGTACAAACACATAATTATAAGGTGAAGAACACAAGATAGTTATAAAGAAGGAATCGCCCAATTCATTTCATACAGGAAGAAGCGAGTGAACCCAATAAAAAACTAGTATATAACACATAATCCAACTTCTATTCAGAACTTTGGTCAGTCTGAGTTACAGATATCTATATAGTCACAGAAGAGTCCTCCTATTATTGGAAAACAAGGTGTAAAGCCATTATGGCCACATGCACGCCACCAAGCCCCATTTGTCGAGCTAAACTTGGAAATTTATTTTAACCACTGCGAAACAGTGACAGCAATGACAACAAAAGGGCGTTTTGCTTATGAATATATCATAAATTTTTGTCATCACATCTATATGCCATCACCTTTGACATAAACTTTTTATGGAGAAAACTCTAAAACTAATGTTTGAAGAGTTAAAATATGGTGTAGCAAAAATAGCACCTTTTGGAGAAATCTTTTTGTACGCATTTGCAGCGTCAACGTATGCTGAAGCAGCTTCATGTCTGCTTTCCAACTGCAATAGAGGAGATCAATATCAGTGTATCATATTTACACACCAATAATAAACTAGATATTATGCATATAAAAATGACAGGGTGCACGCCACTTGCTCGTTAGTCACTTGAGGATGGTGACTTGGCAATCATGGCATTCACCCAGAAGGGTGCACCATCCCAAGGATTCGGGCTTATGTCTATGCGGCATGCCACCACCATCCACATTAGACTGCGAACAAGTGGTGTGCAGCCTGGCATGGTTGTTACACCTATAACAAGTTCAAATCATTAAACCTTCAGATGACAACCAGCCAATTTGATGTATACTTCTGCAGCTCTATCCCCTGTAAACCATTATATGGGTCAAGTTAGTATGACATCAAAATCAACACAAATCAAATCATTAGGTTTTGTTATCAATTATCAGTAAGATTAAACCCCTTAATAAGTGACCGTTGCATCTAAAGTCTGTGAAAATCAATCCCTCTACTTATTTTAATTAATTAATGATCAACCCTCTGATCAGGAAATATATGCTTAATGACTGGTCTAACTTACTTAAATTAACCATCAGAATTTAATTAGAAAACCTAGAATCGAGAAACAAAATTAAGAAACCAGAAATTATACAAATGAAAAAAGAATGTGATAAAAGAGAGATAACGGCCATTACATGCTTTGGCGATTTTGAAAGAATTAGAAGATTTTTCATATAATTCAGCAGCATCTTCATATTTAGAAGAGAATAAAGCCCAGCCGTTAATCTTTTTCTCAGCTTTATTCAACAATTCTTCTCCTTTTGCAATTTGATCCCCCATTTCTTAAATCTTTCGATTATCTTCTCCCACTTTTCCTTCTTCTTTTATTCTTTTCAGAGATATTTTTAGAAAGAGAGATTAAAATTACGCTTTGAATAAAAAAAAAAATTAAAATTAAAATTACGCTCGACAGGTCACGACCAAAATTAGTTTTCTTCGGAAGTAAGGGAAGTGTCGATGCCGTTCGGCGTTCGGTGGCTTTTCTCAAGGCATTCTAAGTAGGGTAGCACTGGCTAGAAGCCAAAGACACTTGAACCTTGGTTCACGTACGGTTTGGAATTGTTCTTCATATCAGTCAAATTTATCAAGATCGATAATATGGTATTAGCGAACCATCAAGTGGCCTGATGGTTCTCATGCTCTCTCATTTGAATGAGGTATAGGTTCGATCCCTATATCTATACCTAACCACTGACTAACCCACTATACTAACCCATAAAAAAATGATAAAAAGATATTAGTCAGGATAATAATACCGATTCATATACAACGAAATAATTTTGGATTAGTATCTACCTCAAAAGAAATTGATTTTTTTTTTTGTTATCAATTTTGAATGTTATTAAGCTCATGTTCTCATTTTGAAGCCGGTGTGAGTTAATTTGGGATAATTGGGATATTCCCATTCTAGGTTCTTAGGATAAGGGATTTAAGGGGCTATAAGTCCCAAGTGCGACAGGGCCGGAAGAAGAAACAAACAATTAAATCTCAGTCTCATGACTCGTGCTCTTCATTTATATAACAGAAAAAAAAAATCAACATTACTCATAGGGGTACTAATTTAGCGGGGGTGTACGAATCCAATGATGAAGGATGTTTTGTCTTATTAGGATTTTAGTACAGCCTAAGCAAACTAACCCTCATCAACAACTTTGGAAAATAAATAAATATAATTTTTATGATTCGATAGAAAAAAGTGGGACGATATCAACATAACCTGTCAAATTATCCCAAACCAATAGGGGTAATTTGGTTATTATTGAAAATACATGAACCACAGTTGTGGGTTATATTATTTATATTGTTATTTACAGGCCTAACAAAAAGTGTAAAGGCGTTAAATTCAAGTCCATTTGTTAAAATTTTACAATGTATGTAACTTAGCTTGAGAAAATAAACTCCAAAGAGATTTTTTCAGGGGTAAAGACCCATAAAACTCAAAAGAGTATATCTTAAAGCTTGGAACTCTGTCTGTAAATCCAAAGAAGAAGGTGGGTTAGGTTTCCTAAAGCTTGAGGAGTTTAACAATGCTATGATTACTAAGATATATTGGAAAAAGTTGTCCCAACCTGACTCCTTAGGAGCCAAAATCATGAAATCCAAATACTTTCCAAACAAAGATATCATGCATACTTCAATTGTTCCAAAAGCTACTGAAAACTCATGGCTGTGGAAAGGTTTTCAGGATGGTATTGGTAACATTCATAAGTTTGGTATTTGGGAGATTGGTGATGAGGAAACATAAACATCTGGCATGATAATTGGATAACAAATCATCATAACCCAATCACCAAACCCATTAATTGTCCCACTGATATTGCTAAGATCTCTGACCTAATTATAAATGGGTATGTTTTGGGATGAAAATAAGATGAACCTCTACTTCCACCCTATTGTAGATAATAAAATAAGAAATATCAGTTTGGAAAATACCAGTGTAGTTGATAAAGTTATCTGCCCCCTAACAAAAAATGGATAGCTATAAGGAAATAACCAAAACCAATTATCTGTGTCAGGCAAGCTTACCAAATTGGAAAGCAATTTAGAAGCTGAAGGTTACCTATACTATCCAAATGTTTATATGGAAGGTTGTTCATGCCATTCTTGGATAAAATATTGAGTTATATTGATGATACTTGTAAAATTGTAATTGTCAGAGGTAGTCTCTATAACCTCTTTATATATTGTCCTTTTGTGCACCAAGTTTGGAAGACTCTTTTATTTTAATTGATTTATATTTATCAGAAAAAAACCAACTTTCCTAAATGGTTAACTAACACTCTTCTTCATCCTAAAAGAAAGATGGGTACTTTGGAATGGGTAGAATAATGTGACATAGTCATATGACACATATGGAAGGAAATATGTAATATGGTTTTCAACAAAACCAAATCCTTTGCCACTCATACTGCTATAGTATTAATAAGTTAACAACTATTATAAGGCTATTAACAACAAAGAAAGGAACAAGCTAAGCCATATTGAGTTTAACCAGGAAAAGTCAGAGGAAAAAAATATTGAATTTGAATTACATTGGTTACCACCTATATTTGGATCTAGGAAAAGCATGGAATTTGTCAAAAATAATAAAAAATAGAATATGAGAAATTGATCTAATTATGTATTACTATGCACGGAACTGCTGGGTTGCCCGAGGGGTATTGGAAACCCACCCATCAGTAAATGGAGTTTGAATCAAACTCAAACCAAGTCATCCAACAAGTAAGAAAGATGCATGTTGAGAGTATATGAAGAAGATTCAATAGAGACACCAATGCTGGGGAGGTTTTTGATGTGGGAGTATGTAGTACTACTACTTGAGCAAAGATTTTTTTGGATGTTAATCTTGTTAGGTTAATTATTGATTTTCTTGGGAATGTAACAATATTCAGATCATTATGCATGTGATAACAGAGCTCGCAAGTTTAAGTTCAATTCAGATGAGTGGGTTTGACACTCCTATGTTTCTCTATCACCATTACAAGTAAAGGGAAGCCTCAAAATTCTTCGCATGGCGATCTCGGAACCCATAATCTCTAGTCCATTAGTAAGCTAGACCAAGGTCGTTTCTAATCTCCGTACTAAAGGACTGGACCAAAAATATGGGTTACATGCCTGGTATTAAAATTGTTTGCTCGGTTGAACCTACCAAGCATTGATATGACAAGTTTAGTTCCAAAAACTTAATTTCATTTCTTACTAAAGTCAACTTCGTTAGGTTACACTTAGAATATAAAAATGTCGAGAAAATCTCTAGTTATTCATTGAAAAGATGAAGACATATTGAAGACAAACGACGACATCATCATTCAGATTGAGGTTAGTATATATTAACATTGACTTGCTCCATTTCTGTTAAGTTTTTACAGTCGTATTCATTGAAAACATAACATGCAAAGTTTGTTTTACATGGGTTTAGTTGTTGATGACTTCATCATTCTTATGTTATAAGTGTTAAATGAGAGATATAAATTGGTTATTTCTATAACTTGTTGTATTGAGTTACGTAGTATAGTTTACTATACTTCCGTTGGTTCGACATAACACTAATATAAATCTTGTCATGGTTAATTAGATATATCTATCTAGTGGAGAATCTGGACTCTGAATTCATGTTAGAAAAGCTTTTTCTTTGGCATGGTTTAAAGATTGTTTAGACTAAAAGTAAGTTTATGTGTATAATAGGATTCAGGACCAATCCGAGGACCGACCCTAGACTTGCATAGCTCGAAATCTCTATCTTAAATTCTATATATTTTAGATTCTTAAAGATGAGCAAGTCCTAATAAGAAAGTTTTATGTTAGAAAATATTGAACATGTATTTAACTTAAGTATATTATTATTCATATTTATTCCTTTTGATACTCAATACTAAATCCTAATTGATATCTTGAGAAACATTTTTGAATTCAAGTTTGGAATTTATATTGATGTGCTTTCCTTTCCTAGAAGATTGTACATAACTAGTTTACTATTTTAGTAAAGTACATGGATTTGCACTAGCTAATATTAGTTGTCATACTAGTAGAATTTCTCATATATTAGTTGGAATATATTCTAAAGATTTTATTACAATATTTTGTGGTAGTACAATTAAGAATAATAAAAATAATATCTTATTTTCGGAATTGGTATTAATGAAAATATCTTTGAGAATTTCGAAAATAAGTTTCTTGTTTTCAAAAAAAGCCTTGGTCATAACATTATAAATAGTGGAGCGTATTCGTACAAACTCATCCCGATATACATCTTTGTATATGTGGTTAATGATGTGGTTTGTAGACAGTGGTAAAAAGGATTCGATAATCAGACTTGTGAAGATTTGATTTTAGACATATTTTAGTTCTAAATTAGAAAAACTAAGACTAAGATGATATCAAGACTATATGAAAGAGCTGAGACGAAGGATTCCACCATTGACCAATTTATGTGATTCAACTAAAAACAATATTCATACAAATTCTTACGTTCAAAGTGATTCTAAAATATTGCCTGTAGTAGATTTCTAAAACAATAAATGTAAATCGCAAGCATGAAGCATCAAAAATCCCTTGACCAAGCATGCACCATCAATAGAAAACAGAACTATTTAATCAAAATCATTTAATCAATTTTTAATTCAATGCAAATAATCATAAAAAGAATTGTAGAAATTAATAAAATAAAAATTACCACATATTTATTGGAAAAATGGCTTCCTTCGAAGCCTCAATGATGGGGTTTATCTCCTCATAGCAAACACTCTCTCAAATGATGGATACATAGCTCAAAAGGTGTTTAAAATGAGAAAAAATAATTGACACAAGGAATTGAGACATTTATAAGTGTTGTGGATGGTGCTTTCTCTGTCGTTGAATGGAACAGAAAAGGTCACGATTTCTTTTACAACGTTGTGCTTGGTTTTTACGAGGAAGTTCTTTGTTTCAAGATGAAGTTCTTCTTCTTGTTCTTCAAAGCAACAACATCAATTCTCTGTAAGATATTTTTCTTCTATTTTCTCGCTCTGCAACCTCCCCCAAACTCCCAATAATCCTTTATATGACTCCTACAACTCCTTTATATACTCACAAGACCCAAATCTCTCGAATTTAATGAGAATATTTCCGGAATATTTTTCTTTACTCCTCACGGGAATAATTCCCTTTTATTTCTCTTTCACGCATCTTCTCACAACTGCCACACTCCATACACGTTGATACACGTACCAGATGTAATTAAGCTCTCTGCAGCCTCACACAATTTCCAAATATATCAAAGAAAATTCCGGGAATATTTTACGGGAATAATTTCCTCCTTTTTGGGAGTGAAATCTAGCATGCAAGCAGAAGTTGAGGCTCTAACTTCCCCTATTTTCTCCAAAACTTATGATATAGCCTTGTTTAATCGAATAAAACACCCACACCATTTTTGTTTATCCCTAAAGAGTCCAGCCCAATCAAATATGCATTTTAATCCTTCTCAAAATCGATCCAGAAAAACTGAATTTTCAAAGTTCATTTTCCCGCCAAAATCCAGTTTCTTCCCTGAAGAAGATGAAGTTCCCCTAATCTTGTACGTGTGTGCCTTTAGTAATTTGGGGGTGCCCTTATCCAAATTTTGGGTGCCTTTAGCACTTTTTCGAGCCATTTTTCCAAAAATGTTTATTTTCTAAAAACACCTACAAACACATAACATAACACAATTAATATACAATTGAGCACTATCAAAATAAAGAATTAAGACAAATCTGATACAAAAATATGTCTATCAAATACCCCCAAGCTTATTTTTGACAGTCCTCGAGCAAATCTAATTTAGAAAATAAAAATCCTAACTCAATGTCGCAGGCATCACGATTGCACTTAGCGTGTGCAATAAGCCTTTGAACCTCTAGGTGGCCCTAGTGGACGAGTTTTGTCTCGTGAGGGTTTACAAGAGATGTACCCACAAAACCTTTACTCCAAACTCTAGCTACTTGTGAACGATTAAGGATAGACACTAGACATGCTATTTAGTTGGCTACAAAATTCTTTGGCTATGCGAGGGATTACTCTGTTTTGAATCCAATTGTTGTACACGAGTTTGCACTCAGCGTACTAAAATTCATATATAAGAAAAAAAAGCACTACTCAGAAATTCGTACAATGGACCATGATACTCGGAATCTAACAAACCACAATCACATGAATAGATTAAGAAGATGAATATGAAGATAGAAGTGTGCGCATGTTGACTAAGGTGAACGGTGTTTCCCAGAATATCTGTATGAACATCATGCCAAGATGAACCCTAATGGATTGAGATATGCACGCACTAGTATGAATCCTAATTCTAGTATCAAATATACAAGGGCCCCATCAGTCGATTTATTGAATATATACAATTATTTTTTACTTTTATTTTTTTTTTCTTAGTTTTTCAACAACATGATTAGATCTTTTGAATCTAAGTGCATGCTCCTTGTCAGCAAATTACATGATAGTTCCCATGAATCATGCGTTCCACGCTTGCTTAGCCGACGAAGACAGGGATAACACATATATATTGCCATCCAAGTGTCATTTTTTTTAATTTATTGGTCAAGTTCAATTAAAATAATGGGGCTTGATCTCAATCATTCTACTTCATCCTGGTGACAACAAGGCGATATTAATGCCCCACCAAATCACTTAGAGAAACACAAAAAGTTGCAAAAATAAAAACAGAACGTGATATGGTGACGGCTCCGAGATATGGTGACGACTATCATGTTATTTCTAACACCTGAGCTTTGTCCTTTAATGAATAGACCATTTAGATGAGTCCCTCAACTCCTACAACCAAGAAGTCTGTTTCTATCTACCTAGATTGGTTAGTCTCATCCTGAATTGTTCACAAATTTCTGAATTTTGGAGTTTTATACTGCAACTAAAAGTTTCTCCCTTACCTCCAAATTTAAGTCTAACATTGTCCTCAATATTCTAAAGATGAAATTAGAAGCATGAACAAGGAGAAACTGTTACAAATTGAGGAAAAGATTTAAGGAAGGATATTACCGTGTCGTATGAGCATGGGTTACCTCCCAAGAAGTACTAAGTTTAAAGTCTTAATCCAGACATTAAATACCACAAAATGGCTAGTCACCTTTCAAAATCATGTACCAATAGCCGAAACAACTGTGGGTCAACAATACCAAATAGAGCTGACACGAATATAAGACACATGTACTGGATCAGATTAATAAAAAAACTGAGCACAACCTTATCTTAGGTTTCGTTCAAGACAACTGGATTTATCTGGGGTGGCCATTTAAATTCGATATGAGTGTATTGATAAATAGGTTTAGCCAAACGACGAGTCTTTAATAGCTGTATCTCCTCATGGGCAATATCAGGTGGATCGGGTTGTGGATTCTGAAGAAACTGAAGTAATACCTTAGATGCACAAAGATGTTCCAAGTTAGGGACTTCAAATAGGGATGCTTGACGATCACAAGAATCATTAATACCCCAAAACTTAGGATAAATACTACTCTCAACTGGGACAAAACCTATTGGATGGATTTTAGGGTCCGTAAGTTCAGCAAAATACCCGTTTTCTTTTGTGGACTGGTCATTTAAATGAACACCATCATCAAAATCATATAATATATTATCAAAGAAAGCCTCGTCGACTTCCTCTGATTCACTGAAAGGTTCATTTAATAATTGATTGTCAAACACAGTGCAGGCTAAAGGATCACCAACTAAAGTACTAATCACGCTCGCCCCCTCTAAATCACCCATCTCATAAAACTGTCTAATAACATTAAAGATATTTATCTCAGTGGTCATATTATCAAAATATATGTTCATAAGTCATGTTCTAAAGTTGATGACAACATTTGATGTGGCTAAAAATGGCGACCTAAAATCACCGGTTGATAGGTGCATTATTTGCATTAGTTGGATACTCTAATTCATTTCCTGTTATTGCTTTGGTTTTGTTTTTTTATGAGTTTCTTAAGATTTTTGAAGTGTATTCAACCAAACAAGAAGAAAGGAGTTCATTACGACACGAAATGAACAAGGAAGTCAAGTTTTGCCAATGGAGAAGGGCCAAAAACCAAATTCAACTCATTCAAATCCAGGAGTTCTTAATAGCATTTTTAAGATAACGAGAATACGAGGTGAACGCAAAAAGAATGAGGTCATTCCGAGTTCGTATGAGGAAGTTATGAGCAAAACATCCGAAAGAAAATAACGAAACACTTAACAAAATAATCGGTAGATAACAAGGAAATTTATCTGCCGATTATAGGCAGTTTCGGGTATAAAAAACTCCGTTTTTGAGATCCAACAATCGACAGATAACATAGAGACAAATTCCACCGATTATGACTCGACAGGAGCCACTTCTAAGACACGTTTTTGATTTCTAAATCAAGGAAACATGGTCCCGGAAGGATTTAAACCCTAGAAGGAAGGATACTTAAGGGCTAAACATTGAAGACTATAAAAGAAGACATCTAAGGCTCAAATAATACATATATATATATATATTATATTCCATATCACATCTTCTACATCAAAAACCTAGGGTTTTCCCCTTAGGGGGAAACCATTCTTCTTATTTGTATATTTTTCATGGGTTTTAGTAAATCCATGAGTAGGTAACTTTGTTATATTGGTTGGGGTTGTAGTTGGAAGTCCTAGACATGTAAATCAATCTGGATGGTTAGTTTTAACGTTAATCATCTCTTCTATCGCTTATGTTCTACTGTTTATATTGCCATGTATGATTGAAGACTTGATCATTCAAGTTACAAATTGAATTATCATGTGTTCATATCTAAAGCTAGACTAGGGTTTGAGATCTGGAATGTCGAAGAACTCTAATCACGCGCAACATAGTTGTTAACGACAGGATGGTTCCGTACGATTATGTGTAGAAGCTTAACCTAGGTTAAATCTGTGTGGCTCTTGCGCCGGATTGCTTAGAATAACCTCAACTCACGAAGACCATTGCTTTCATTGGGTTACACTTGAGTGGCTTTTGCGACAATTTATTCATTGAGAAGGATTTAAATAGTGGCTCTTATGCCATTGATGATACAAGGAGTTTTACCGGAGTAAGCCTGTGATAGGATGCTCTAGGGTTATTGGTACGAGAAGGATTGAACGTTATCTTTAATTGATTGAAGAACTTGTTTGGTGACAGAAGATGAAACCTCTAATCAGTATTTTCTAACTTTGATCTCAATCTTTATTTACTTTGTTTTTATTTTCTTTCGTTAGCTTAGTTAGTTTTATTCATTACAATCCCCCCTCTTGGTTACATAAGAAGTCAAAGACAAATAACAATTCACAGCTCCTCGTGGGAACGATCCTTACTATCACTATATTACTTATTAGTATTGGTGGGAAATATCTTATTAATTTGTAAGCAAACGACATACACCACCGGTATTTGAGCATTTTGGTCCTGAACATGTTGGGTATCTAGAACAACAAAATCTACTGGATAAATGAACATATCAACCTCAATAAGAACATCCTCTATGAGACCACAAGGGACTTTAACAGACTTATCAGCTAACTGTTGTGTCATTTTGGTTGGTGTTAACTTACCAAGACCTAGTTGGGTGTATACATGATACGGGAGTAAGTTAACACTAGCTCCTAAGTCAAACAATACCTTATCAACTACGTGATTACCAATCACAAAATATATGGTGGGGTATCCAGGGAATTTATACTTAGGGGGTGTTTTGTTCAGAAGGATTAAACTTACTAAAACCTAGTTGAGTGTACACATGATACGGGAGTAAGTTAACACTAGCTCCTAAGTCAAGCAATGCCTTATCAACTACGTGATTACTAATCACACAAGATATGGTGGGGCATCCAGGGTCTTTATACTTAGGGGGTGTCTGGTTCAGAAGGATTGAACTTACTTGACTAGCTAAAAAGGCTTTCTTATGTACATTAATCTTACGCTTTCGTGTACAAAGATCTTCGAGGAACTTGGCATAAGCAGGCATTTGCTTAATTGCTTCTATTAACGGAATGTTGATGTTCACTTGCTTAAATATTTCCATTATCTCGTTGAAAGTTGATTCCTTCTTTGTTGTAACTAACAACTGTGGGTATGGTCTTTTGGCACCAAGGTAGTCCTATTAGGAACTGTATTTGACTCTTTAGAGATTGTTCCAGTCACTTCAGCTACTGGATCCTCTTGGAAAGTAGAGGGTGGAACTACAATATGTCCACTATCAGGCATGGTTACCTTGTTTCAATTACATTTCCACTCCTAAGGGTTGTAACAAATTTAACTTCTCTCCAGACGATACTTCATGAACTCCTCTAGGATTGGGTTGTGTCTGACTAGGAAACCTATCTTTTCATCTCAAAGACTCATTCAACTGACTAACCTGATTTCGTAAATCAAAAATATCCTGAGAGTTAGCCTGAGCCATATCTGATAAACTTTTTTTAATAGATTGCTGAAACTTTGCACTGCTCAGAGTTAACATGGAGAGAGAATCTTCTAAACTCATGATACTCTTATCTGACGGGTTATGATACCGGGTTGGACCTGAAGGATTCTTAGTATAGACAAAACCTGGGGGATCCTGAGCATTACTAGACTGACCTTGGTTTTGTCCCTTAGACCAGGAAAAATTAGGATGGTTTCTCCAACCAGGGTTATAGGTTTCTGAATATGGGTCAAATTTCTGATGGTTTTCAAACCTAGAGTTGTTATAGAGAGCATAGGATTGCTCTTCCTATCTAGCATGGTTTGACCCATAATTCATCTCTAAGACCTCTAGACGCCTAAGGATATCTGACCCGTTATCAACTCTATCGACTTATGGATAAAATTCCTAGATATTTATGGTTCTCTCATTGAAGCCCATTGCCTAGTTTTCCCAGCTAACTCGATAAACGAGTCAAAACATTTATCTGGGTCCTGAAGGGTGAATTCTCCACCACTCATTGTTTCTACCTTCATACGAGTCTCACTATCCAGGTTCATATAAAATTTGGGCCATGTGGGATTTCTCAAAGCTGTGATGTGGGAAGTGGGATAACAATTCATTAAACCGTTGAACATAATCGTGTAGGTTTTCAACTAAGTTTTGCTTATAGGTTTGAATAGACTGACGAACAATAGCAGTCTTATGGTGTGGGTAGAATTTTTTAACAAAAACCTCTACAAGACCATCCTATGTGGTGATTGTTTTAGAAGGAATAAAATGATACCACTCAGTAGCTTTATCATCAAGAGAGAAGGGAAACAAACGCTATCTAAGCACATCTTGGAGACATTCGGATAACTCATTGTTTCACAAATCGTTTCGAAGTCTCTTATGTGGGTATACAGATATCATTTTTTAACCCCTTAAATGTACGAAGCATGCCAATTGTCCTAGACACTAGTGGATGGGATAACTACTCCTGGGTCACGTACTACTCTAGAATAGTTAATACGATCTCTTAGGGTCTTGTTTACCTAGACCTCATTCTCATTATCACCACCCATTTCAGAAAAACGGATGTACCACCTAAATCCGTGTAATTGGTCGGACTTAAACAAAAAAGATCATTTTCTTCAAGTCTATCTACTACACGAATCCAACGAGGCATACACAAGCAAGAATACAAGTGTTTAACAAGAATATGTGCACATGCAAATGTTGGGGTTCACTATTTTAGGTAAGCGTGGTTTACCTTAACAAAATATACCTACAACCAAAGACCGGTCAAAAGTACAAGGTTAAGGCTTGTGGACTTTCAGATGGTAACTCCCACCCAAGGCACGAGTTCAGCTTACTTATCCACGGGATTTCCTATAAATCAGTGATCTGACAAAGGTGCAAAATGGTGTGTGCACTTGTGTTTTTTTATTTTTATCATAAATAAAATACTAAGAAAATACATGCAAACAAACAAACAAACAAAATAATAAAAAGAGAAAATAATGAAATGAAAAACTAACAAAAAAATCAAAAAAAAAAGTTTTTCTTTTCTCCGTTCTTTTCCGCTTTATCTTTCGACTCCAAGTTTTTTGATAGACACATTTATGTGTCTAATTCGTTCTCAATCTTTATAGTGTTGGAACTTAATTTTGTACCAATATTGTTATTTTATTGTGTTTGTAGGAATTTTCGAAGAATAATGGAAAAGTTGGCTAAAAAGTGTCTAAAGCACCCAAAAAATGTTAAAGGCACCCATATATTGGATATGGGCACCACTCATTTTCAAATTCAAAGCATTTTTGGAGGGAAAATTTTCTTCACTTAAGCGTGTGAAGATTTCGGCGAATAATTTATGGATTGATTAAGAGTATTTTGAGGAGATAAAACAAGATATTATCCTTCCATTATCATGGAGAGATTTTATGCGATTGGGAGACCACAAAATCAACACGGAATATCAAATCAGATCACGAAAATTGAAGGAAAAAAATACCCGAGTATTATTCTCTGTTAATGAAGAATTTTTGATTATTTGGTGGTCTGTGGTGTATAAATAAGAGATGTGGGAGTTGTAGAAGGGGCAGAGAGTCTTGGGGGGAGCTCAAGAGGAAAACAGAGGGATCAAATTCAATCCAGAAAACTTATTGCTGCTGCTGCATGAAGAATACAGAATAGGCGACAAAATCTTCAACCAATCATCCACAGTTTCTTCATCAGTTTGCAACGGATATTGTCGCATCTGCAACGTTTATCTTAAGTTGCAACCGTTTTTTCAACTCGTTTGCAACGGATATTGTCGCACCTGTAACGTTTATCTTCAGCCCGTCTGTAACAATTATTCTGTAACGTCTATAAACGTTGCAAACTCACTGTTTTCTTTGTTTTTCTCCATTTTTATCATTTGTAAACATTTTTGAGCCATGAACCATATTTTTGAGCAAGTGATTAATATGAGAAGCTAAACCCCATCTCTGAGGCGACGGAGGAAGCTATTTTTCCAAAAATTATGTGGTAATATTTATTTAATTAATTTATGCAGTTCTTTTATGATTATTTGCCTTGATTAAAAATTGATTTAATAATTTTTATCAAGAAATTGTGATTTCGATAGATTGTACATGCTTGGAATAGGTTTTAGATGTTCCATGCTTTTGTTATACAATTGTTGTTTTAAAAATCTACTTGTCGCAATATTGTTGAATCAAATTAAATGTAATAATTGCATGATTATAATTATTGAATTAAATCACTTTAAAATTTGGAAAATAGTGGAATCTTAGACTTAGTTTACTCTCAATTTTGTTATCAATTTTATTTGAGTTTTGCTATTTTTAGTCTTAGAAATTAAGTTTAAAACAAATCTTCACAAGTCTTGAACGAACTTTTATTTACCACAACTACAAAATCATCATTTTACACCAAAATCTTTAGCTCAACCTTTCTTTTTGATCCAAAACCTGTAGTGAAAAGGCAAACACCCAAAAACGTAAAATAGAACAAATAAATAAAAAAAAATGAAGCTACTAACAACTAAAACAAATCTAAAAACAAGTCCACATCGGTGACGCCAAAAATTGATGTGGTTTATAGACAATGGTAAAAAGGATTCGATACTTAGACTTGTGAAGATTTGATTTTAGACCTAATTTTAGTTCAAAATTAGAAAACTAAGACTAAGATGATATCAAGACTATATGAAAGAGCTGAGACGAAGGATTCCACCGTTAAGCAATTTATGTGATTCGGTTAAAAATAATATTCATACAAATTCTTACGTTCAAAGTGATTCTAATATATTTCATGTAGTAAATTTCTAAAACAATAGATGTAAATCGCAAGCATGAAGCATCAAAAATGCCTAGACCAAGCATGCACCATCAAGAGAAAACACAACTATTTATCAAAATCATTTAATCGTTTTTTAGTTCAATGTAAATAATCATAAAAAGAATTATAGAAATTAATAAAATAAAAATTACCACATATACATTGGAAAAATTCCTCTGGAGCCTCAGTGATGGGGTTTAGCTCCTCATAGCAAACACTCTCTCAAATGATGGATACATAGCTCAAAAAGTGTTTAAAATGAGGAAAAATAATTGACACAAAGAAATGAGACGTTTATAAACGTTACAGATGGTGCTTTCTCTGTCGCTGAATGGAGCAGAAAAGGTCACAGTTTCTTTTATAACATTGTGCTTGGTTTTTACGACGAAGTTCTTCTTCTTCTTCACAGCAGCAACAACATTTCTCTGTAAGATTTTTTTCTTCTCTTTTCTCGCTCTGCAACCTCCCCCAAACTTTCGATAATCCGTTCCGTGACTCCTACAACTCCTTTATATACTCACATGACCCAAATCTCTCGAGTTTAATGAGAATATTTTCGGATTATTTTTCTATACTCCTCACGGGAATAATTCCCTTTAATTTCTCTTTCACACGTCTGCTCGCAGCTGCCACACTCCATACACGTTGATACACGTCCCAGATGCAATTAAACTCTCTGCAGCCTCACGCAATTCCCAAATATATCAAAGAAAATCCCTGAGAATATTTTATGGGAATAAACTTTCCATGTTTTCTCCAAAACTGATGATATAGCCCTGTTTAATCGAATCAAACACCCATACCATTTTTGTTTATCCATAAAGAGTTTAGCCCAATCGAAATCTGCATTTTAATCCTTCTCAAAATTGATCCAGAAAAACTGGATTTTCAAAGTTCACTTTCCCGCCAAAATTCAGTTTCTCCCATGAAGAAGATGGAGTGCCCCTAATTCTGCATGGATGTGCCTTTAGTAATTTGGGGTGCTCTTATCCAAAGTTGTGGTGCCTTTAGCATTTTTTCGAGCCAATTTTTCCAAAAATGTTTATTTTCCAAAAACACCTACAAAAACATAAAATAACACAATTAGTATACAATTGAGCACTATCCAAATAAAGAATTGAGACAAATCAGACACAAAAAATATTTCTATCAGTTAATTCAACCTAGTGACGGGTAAGTTTGATTTAGTTCTGGACAAAAGTGTTATTTGCTTTTAAATTTTCTTTTTGAATCAAGAAGCACTAGAAGTACCATTGTGAAAAACTAGATTGTTATTTAGTTTTCATTGATATATATATATATGATTTCTTAGTATTATGGTGTATATATTTTCTTATTAGTATGATGTATATGTTAAGATGAAATAACACCTAATCTTAAGGTGAACATTCACATTTCTCATTAAGCCGATATTTGTGGGGAAAACGAATTAAGAGGGTAAATTTGGAAAAGTGGGTGAGAAGGTGATAATTCGTGTAATCCTTAATCATTTGTATTGTTGAAGTACTTTTTTTAGATTCGAGAGATCAATCTGTACAATCCTGGCCTACACCAAGCAATAGCCAAAGGGAAGGGTTGATTTTAGGGAGGGAAACAAGAAAAAGATTGAGGTCAGAGTATCAGACTCTGTAGGATGTAATTGGTGTGAATAAATATGAACAATTTCTCTGTGTGAGAATATTGTATGAATGATTGAGTTGTTCGATTATGTTGTTTTGGGTTAGAATTTTTGTAGTTTTTTTCAACTTAGACTTGTAGTCTATTCAATAGATTTTTATATCATAGCTATTATAATCGTTCACCTGACCTCCTCTCTGGAAGAAAGTGTTGATGGTTGAGTAGTGGTGAAATGGAGATGGTGGAGGATGTGCTGACTACTTCTCCCCACTTTGTTTGAGGTTGAATGGACGGTTACTCAACCTACCACTTCTCTACTCAACTGCTAATCGAACTTTCCAGAGTTTTTTCTATAGTGGGTGCATTGCTGCACCACGTGCCGTAGACCGCCAGACCAATACCCTAGTAAATATCCCCCCATTTGTGACATCTTTGATGCCTCATATGATTTTTACTAGAAAATACTACTTAGTGTGAAGTCGAGTTGTGACTTGCTTAGTCAAGTTGACTTATGACTTATCATGAATGGCTAGACATGAATAATGAATCTTGATGAGCCTGAAAGGACTAGTGAGGCTTGTCAGGAGAAGGTAGACTGAAAATGAATATGTATTTATTTAGGCTTCATGTTAAGACTATGATGTGATCAAGTGAGCATTGACAACTCAAATGTGTCAACCGGTAATGAAATGCTGAACTGAATAGGTGATCCCGGATGCAGACATTGAGTAGCTCGAACACTTCCTTTCACGTCATCATCAAAAGGTGATGGATGGTCGTGAAAGAGTGAGGAAGAAATTATTTGAGTTGATTTTCGTCGTTATAACCTTGAGATATAAGACCCTTTAGTAAAAACACTGTAAATTCTTCATACAATGCCCATTTTCGATGGTTAACCCCAATTCGGAATTGGAAAATTATCATCTATCTCCTCTCACGAAAGGATTTAGGTTTAGAGCTCGTTTTGGCAGTCAAACGGATCAAACAACAACCTTCCAAGAATATTTTAGGCAAAATTATGACAGTTTTTCAGCTTGTATTTCGTCTAAGGTTTAGGCTATATCTTCTAGACCGTTGGTTGGAATAGAAGTTCCCCTTTTAGTATGTTGTAGCAGAGACCTGTACAAACAACTTTCATGAAGAATGCAGTGCCCCATTCCTTACCCATCCGTACGAATTTTCAGAGTTATAGGACTGAAGTGTGCGTAACATGCTGAGTATAAGAACACGCGTAACATGTTGAGTGTAGAATATGTGTGTAAGGACACACATGAAAATATATCTTTGTGAGGCCTAGTATGGCATTTGATAGATGAGACAAGAGACTTGACATGGATGAACAAGTTGAACCTGGTAGCTAAGGATGATAAGCTTAGATAGGTGAGATAGACAAGCCTTCTTAGGGTTAAGACGGAAAAGCCTGCCTAAGGTTGGACGAACAAGCTTGCTAAGTTTTGACGGACAAGTTTGGAATGGAAAGCTTGCTACTAAGCAATACAGACAAGTTTGGACAGGCAAGCTTGGACGGGTAAGCTTGCTACTAGGTGATTGACACATTTTTGTGTATAAATTGTGCTCGATTATCTATTTTGATAGTGTTCGATTTTGTACTATTTATGGTTTTTTATGTCTTTGTAGGTATTTTCGAGAAATAAATATTTGTGGAAAATTCGGCTCAAAAAGTGATAAAGGCATCCACCAAATTACTAAAGGCACCCAGACAGTTGTTAAGGGCACATTTCATTCAAATTCGAATACAAGAAAATGGCGGGAAAGTTACTTACGTGAGAAAAATTCTGCTGATTGGTATAAACCGAGTTTTAATGGATTTTGTAGTGATTTAAAGTTACCAAGAGTA
>JAJJMC010003761.1:6829246-6846076 GCA_023531435.1 Papaver californicum | reverse complement strand
CTTGGATTCCACTATTTTCCAATTTTTAAAGTGATAGTAATTTTTATTATGCAATTAAAACATTTTTATTTGATTCTAAATTATTGCAAAAATATATTTTCAAAACAACAACTGTATAACAAAAGCATGGAGCATCTAGGGACCTAATCCGAGGCATGCACCATCTAACGGAATCACAATTGCTTAACAAAAATCTTTTAAATCAATTTTTAACCAAGGCAATTAATCATAAATAAATTGCATAAAATACTTACCACATAATTGTTGGAAAAGTAGCTTCCTCCATAGCCTCAAAGAAGAAGTTTAGCTCCTCATAGTAATGGCAAAATCCTCAAAAATCATTATTTATTACTCAAAAATTGCTTACAAGGAGAATATGATTGCACACAGTCGATTAGATATGGCTATAAGTGTTGCTGGAAACACTTCAGCCCGTAAAAGAAAACAGTTCAAAAGAATACGCAACAAGAAACAATTTTCTGTTGCGTTTTGAAATAAAGTACGGTTTCTGTTTTAATGAACGACAGTTTTCTGGCGTAGCCTGCTTCGTGTTCTTCCTTGGCAGCAGCAGAATTTTTTGAGCTTCCTGTTTACGTGATTCTCCTGATTGTGAGCAATTCTAAGCTTCCCAATTGTTTCTCTCCTTCAACCCAATTGCTATACATGCCTACTTATACTAATTCAAGCTTCCAATCTCTCCAAAAACTCCCAAAAATTCCTTGAATTCATGAATAAAAGCTTTCCCAAAACATGAGCTTTCTTCCCGATTTCTTCTGATTCTTTCCTTCATTTGATTCTAATAAGAGTAGAGATTGATATCTTTTCCTTTTTAATTCTTTCCCAAACAATTCAGTTTCCTTAGTTAAGAAAATTCCATAAACAAACTTGTTTCCCAATTTGCTGTTACGTGAAAAAGAAATTTTTCTTACCGCCCAAAACGTGCATTCAAAATGTTGGGTGCCTTTAACTTGGGTGCCTTGATCCAAAGAGTGGGTGCCTTAATCCAATGTGAGGGTGCCTTTATCAATTCTCCAAAAATACCTAAAAAGCAATAAAAACCATATTAAGTACAAAAATTAAATACCAATAATATATAAAATTGAGATTAAATCGGACACAAAAATGTGTCTATCAAATACCCCCAAACTTATTATTTGCTAGTCCTCGAGCAAATCTAATCTAGAAAATAAAAATCCTAACTCACTTTCGCAGGAATCGCGACTACATTTAGCATATGTAATAAGCCTTTAAACCCCTAGGTGTCCCTAGTGGACGAGTTATAGTCTCGTGAGGGTTTACAAGAGGTATACCCACAAAACCTTTACTCCAGATTTTAGTGACTTGTTAAAAATTTAGGGTAGACACTAAACAAACTATTTAGTTGGCTTACTCAATTCTTCGGCTATAGGAATCATTACCCTATATGAGTCCAATTGCTGTATACGAGTGCTTACTCAAGCATACTAAAATTCATATATAAGACAACAGAGCTCTACTCAGATAATCGTTTAACCACAAGTCTTAGAATCTATCACAGTTCAATCACATAAAAAGATTTAGAAGATGAACATGGAAAATGTGAAGGTTGCACGTGTTGACTAAGGTGAACGGTGTTTCCCATATCTGTTTGAAGGTCATTACCAGGATGACACCTAATGAATTTGAGATACGCACCCACTGTTCTTAAATCTTGTATTAATATCAATTCAACTGGTCTATATTCGAGTTCCCATGGATCCTGCATTCCACGCTTGCTTAGGCGACGGAGACAGGGAAAACCCACACAAATTTCTAACAATAATATTTTTTTTTCACTATATATATATATATTTATTTTATTTTTTTTCATAATAATGGGGCTTGATCTCAAAACACTTTATTTCATCCCGACGTCGATAACAATTTGATGCTGGGCCCCACCAAATCACTTAGAGAAACACAAATTTGCAAAAGTAAAAACAAAAAGTGGTATGGTAGTGATAGACTCCGAGATGTGGTGACAACTATCATGTTATTACTAACACCTGTAATCTGTCCTTTTATGAATAGACTCTTTCACTGGGTACACCAATTCCTATAGAAAAAGAGCTAAGTTTCCATCTACCTAGAATGGTTAGTGTCACCCTGAAGTGCTCGCAAGTTTCTAAATTCTAGAGCTTTATTATTCGACTAAAAAGTTTCTCCCTTACCCCCAAACTTAAATCAAACAGTGTCCTCAATGTAACTAAATATGAATGATTAAGAGCGTGAACAAGGAGAAACTGTTATCAATCGAAAAGAGCTAATGAAAGATATTACCGTGTCGCATGAACATGGGTTACCTCCTAGGAAGTGCTAAGTTTAAAGTCTTCAGCCAGACTTAGAAAGAATTAGTCACCTCATAAAATCATATAGTAATAGTCGGAACAACTGTGGGTCATCTGAATCAAATAGGGCTGTCACAAATAAGAGGAAACAACAATAAGCCAAGAAAATGAACAAACCGAGCACACCCTTATTTAGTTTTCTGTTTACGACAACTACTTCTAGCTGTGGTTCAGGTTCAGGCTCTATAACAGGGTCTAGATAAAATATTTTCATGGGCTGGATCTCCTCGTAGACAGGATCAAAAGAATCAGGTTATAGAGTCTGGAATAACTCAACTAAGAACTTATAAACACATAATAATAACCTGAATAATTGTGGATCCTTAAAGTCAATCAAATTTGACTCACACAGTTGACTACTATGAAGGTGGTCATTTTTAAACAAATGTGTCGATTCTAATCTCCTAAAATAATTAGGCTTAGTCTCAAAACTTAATAACTGACACATTTGAAATTCTAACGTTCCCACATATGGATGAAAACATTTTGGTGGGAAAACAAATTCAATCTTGGTACTACTGCCTAGGTAAACCACATCGACCAGAGGATGGGTTTCTATCAACTGAACTTCTTTCTGGACATCAACAGGCCCAGGGAATCTAGTTTGAAGATGATCTTGTAATGGTAGAGTTGCATATGTCAAGTCCCAAGTTAGGGACCTTTCTAAGATATAAAGCACATGGAGAATGATAGTCACCCCCAAACTTAAATTTTTTAGTGTCTCTAGATAGACTCATCACACTTTCTCTATTTTCTAGATCGTCCGTTTCCTGAAAATTGTCAATTCTTCTTCTAAATGATGATCAACTAGACATTCCTCTAATGTATCTTCTAATAAGGTATTTGGTAATGACTCCTGAACTAATGTTTCTATCATGTTTACCTCCTCCATGCACGTGTCACCTAACTCAGAAGGTTGCTTATTAATATGGAAAATATTTAGTTCAATAGTCATATTACCAAAAGACAAATTCATAATACCAGTTCGACAGTTAATGATCGCATTAGATGTAGCTAAAAACGGGCGACCTAATATCACAGGTATCTGATTCTCTGGGTCACGGACAGGTTGAGTATCAAGGACAACAAAATCTACTGGATAAATAAACTTATCTACCTCAATAAGAACATCCTCTATGATACCACGAGGAATTTTCACCGACCTATCAGCTAATTGCAGTGTTATCTGAGTAGGTTTCAACTCACCAAGTCCTAGCTGAAGGTACACATGGTACGGAAGTAAGTTCACACTGGCTCCTAAGTCAAGTAACGCTTTCTCAACACGGTAGTTACCCATTGTGCAAGAAATGGTTGGGGACCCTGGGTCTTTGTACTTAGGAGTTATAGTATTCTGGAGAATTGAACTCACATGACTAGCTAAAAAGGCTTTCTTTGGTACACTAAGCTTTCGCTTTCGCGTACAAATATCCTTAAGAAACTTGGAATAAGCAGGAATCTGCCTAATTGCATCTAATAGCGGAAGGTTTATTGTGACTTGCCTAAAAACCTTCAGTATGTCATTAAAGTTGGAATCCTCCTTAGTTGGTATTAGAAGTTGTGGGAATGGGGCTTTGGGCACAAAATCGGGTTCAGCCGGAACCGCATTGGACTTTTTAGAGACTTTATCAGTCTCTTCAACTATAGGCTCGGAAGGGTGAACTACAGCATGTTCACTATTGGGCGAGGTTACCTCATTGTCTACTACTCTACCACTCCTAAGAATTTTAATTGAATTCACATGGTTAGTAGATAACGCATAAACTCCTCTAAGGTTGGGTTGTGGTTGACTAGGGAACTTGCCTTTTTCTCTTAAAAACTCATTCAACTGACTAAACTGGTTTCTCAAATCATGGATAGCCTGTGAGTTATCTTGCACTATCTTCGTATTGTCTGCTAAATCTTTTTTTATTTTTTTCTCAAACTCAGCAGAGTTATATGTTAGGAGAGCGAGAGACTCCTCTAAACTCATGATCCTTTTGTCTAAAGAGTTCTGAAATTGTGCCGGTCCAGAAGAATTCTTAGTATAACCAAAACCTGGTGGACCCTGAGGGTTACTAGACTGACCTTGATTCTGGTCCTTAGACCAAGAAAAATTTGGATGGTTTCTCCAACCAGGGTTATAGCTTTCTGAATATGGATCAAACTTCTGACGGTTATCATATCTAGTGTTATTATAAAGAGCATGGGATTGCTCTCAACAGTCTGTCCTTCCCAAAATGTCTTGGGCTCTATTCCTCGACTAGATTGACTTAATTCTAAGGCTTCTAACCTTTTCACTATAAAGGCATATTTGGCATCTGATTCAAGACTTTCATCTACCCTATTGACATTACCTCTACTCATAAGAGTTTTTCTAGGGGGTTCCTTACTACATTCCCATTGATGGGTCTTATCAACAATCTCATGCAAAAATTTTATCGCCTCAGTAACATCTTTACTATCAAAACTTTCTGTACACAATGACTCAACTATGATGGTTGTTGGATAATCTAGCCCTTCATAAAGGATTTGGACCAGTCTTTGGTCTTCTAAACCATGTTGGGGACATTGTGTTATTAATTCATTGAACCTTTCCACATAAGTGTACAAAGACTCTCCTTCGTGTTGCCCAAATGTGGAAATATCTTGCCTAAGTTTTGATATCTTGTGCCTAGGGAAAAATTTAGCTAAAAAGGCAACAGTAAGTTGTTCATATGTCTCGATGGATTCAGATGGAAAACTGTATAACCAAGATTTGGCCTTGTCTCTCAGGGAAAAGGGAAATAACCTAAGTTTCAAAGCTTCATCAGACATATTGTGAATTTTTAGGGTACTACATATTTCTTCAAAATCCCTAATGTGAAAGTAAGGGTTTTCATTTTCTTTCCCTAAGAAGAGTGGGAGCATCTGTATGGTCCCAGGTTTCAACTCATAGTTGGCTTGAGTTTCAGCCAACTTGATACATGATGGACGAGCAGTCCTAGTAGGATTCAACAAAGATTTCAAGGTTGTCATTTCTGACACAACTGAAAAAATTAGGAATAACTTCCTCACTAAGAGACAAATTCTCAAAACTAAATTTTCCAAAGATAGGGCTCTCAAAAGAAGGGTTTCCTAAATTCTCACTCTCAGCGACAAAGTTTCTATTCTCGTCGCTGATCAAACGGCCAATAGAATCTCTTCTCCAAGCACGCTCAATGGGCATGCAATAACTCCTAATCAGATGGGAATTCTAAACAAGCACAAAGCAAGGTCGACTCAACCAAATGAAACCTATTGATTCTAGCAAACAAAAAGCATGATGGCTCCACTTAGATTGTTTTCTAGACCAGCTTCTATTCTTTCAAAAGACAACTAGTTACAGTTTTAGCAAACCTCTTAGGACGATCCGAATTAGATTAAGTCGAAGAGAAACAGGATAAGCTCTAAGGAGCTTTGATAACCCTGCCTCTTTGGCAACGTTTCCATGGGTTACAAGGCGGCGCTAATCAACTTAAAATAATCTTTTCGAACTTCGAGTTAGGCTAACAAAGCAACCAATACAATCATTTTGAATGATTTTCCAATAAGCTCGATACCCTATCGGTCTTCTTTCTAGTCAAATTTTAAGGATTAGGTTCGCGTTAGGTAACGTGTTCCTAAGGCGGGCAAGAAGGAAACGGTGATGAAATCCGAGTCCTTATCTTGTATGGCCAGTTCTTGCCCTTTACTAGAAAAGTAAGTCCGTTTTCAGTTCCTCAGCATATATGCATACGAAGGAATACAGTAAACCCACTTGCAGGGGATTCGTGGATTGATCGAATCTTACCTCCCGTACCAGACGGGCGATGAATCGGTTGAAGTCGACTCGGGCCACCGACTCCTGTATCAGTGTGCGAACCCGAGGATCCGAGACAATATCGTAATTGTCGTCCTTCCCTGTGCAATTTATATTTAATACTACCCTTCCGTAGGGTTAAAAATAATAATAAAGTCCAAAAAGTCCAAAGTCCAAAGCGAAGTGTCCAAAAACAAATACAGAAACAATTAAAATCCTAATACAGTTTTCTAAAAATAAAATAAAATCTAATTAAAATAAATTCTTCGTCTTCTTTTTCGTTCTTTTAAGCTTTAGTTTTTAGCTCCAAGTCTTTAGCTTTAATTCCAACTTTGACTTTAATTCCAAAACTTTGGCTCACTTTCCTTTCGATCCAAAATCCAAAACCTGTAGCAAAAAGAGAAATACCAAAAGAAACGTAAAATAGAACAAAGTAAAAAAAAAAAAAATCTAACTAAACTAATTAACCTAAAAAAAATCTAAAAACAATTCTAAAAACAAGTCCGCCTCAGCGGCGCCAAAATTGATGTAATTTTAAAGTGGTAAATAAAGATTCGTTACTCAGACTTGTGAAGATTGATTTTAAATTTAATTTCTAAAACTAAAAGTATGAAAACTCAAATATTTTTTATAAGGTTGAGAGAAATCTGAGGCTTGGATTCCACTATTTTCCAATTTTTAAAGTGATAGTAATTTTTATCATGCAATTAAAACATTTTTATTTGATTCTAAATTATTGCAAAATAGATTTTCAAAACAACAACTGTATAACAAAAGCATGGAGCATCTAGGGACCTAATCCGAGGCATGCACCATCTAACGGAATCACAATTGCTTAACAAAAATCTTTTAAATCAATTTTTAACCAAGGTAATTAATCATAAATAAATTGCATAAAATACTTACCACATAATTGTTGGAAAAGTAGCTTCCTCCATAGCCTCAAAGAAGAAGTTTAGCTCCTCATAGTAATGGCAAAATCCTCAAAAATCATTATTTATTACTCAAAAATTGCTTACAAGGAGAATATGATTGCACACAATCGATTAGATACGGCTATAAGTGTTGCTGGAAACACTTCAACCCGTAACAGAAAACAGTTCAAAAGAATACGCAACAAGAAACAGTTTTCTGTTGCGTTTTGAAATAAAATACGGTTTTTGTTTTAATGAACGACAGTTTTCTGGCGTAGCCTGCTTCGTGTTCTTCCTTGGCAGCAGCAGAATTTTTTGAGCTTCCTGTTTACGTGATTCTCCTGATTGTGAGCAATTCTAAGCTTCCCAATTGTTTCTCTCCTTCAACCCAATTGCTATACATGCCTACTTATACTAATTCAAGCTTCCAATCTCTCCAAAAACTCCCAAAAATTCCTTGAATTCATGAACAAAAGCTTTCCCAAAACATGAGCTTTCTTCCCGATTTCTTCCGATTCTTTCCTTGATTTGATTCTAATAAGAGTAGAGATTGATATCTTTCCATTTTTAATTCTTTCCCAAACAATTCAGTTTCCTAAGTTAAGAAAATTCCATAAACAAACTTGTTTCCCAATTTGCTGTTACGTAAAAAAGAAATTTTTCTTCCCGCCCAAAACGTGCATTCAAAATGTTGGGTGCCTTTAACTTGGGTGCCTTGATCCAAAGAGTGGGTGCAAAGAGAGAATCAGAAGACGTGTTTCCAGAACGAAGAAGAATAGAGTGAAGAAGGGGGAGTTAGCAAAGTTGGACAAGATTGGAATGAGCATAGATACATGGATCGATGTACCAGATCGGCTAATGCTACCAGGTTGATGCAATGTATTCCACCAGTTGACTGAAAACTTGATTATTGGTATATCGATCGGTCCAACACAGATTGAAATGGAAGCCAGTTCAACAGAAAGCTTTTGAAAACGCAATGCACCCAGGTAAATAAGGAACAAGATGAGTACAGAAGTTAAACGAGCATCCCAGACCCAAAAGGTGCCCCACATGGGTCTTCCCCAGAAAGCTCCAGTCACTAAGGTAAAGAACGTATAAAAAGCACCTATTTCTGTACCGGTTCCAGAAGATCGAAGAAAGAGGGGATGCTTTGTTAATAGAAAGAAGGAACTGTTTATAGCCGTCACGAGATAAACGAGTATACTCATCCAAGCCGCAGGAACATGTACATATAGAATACGAGAATTTCCACCTTGTTGAAGATCGCACTCTCACTCCAACTTACCCAACCGAGGAATACGCGAAGCCCAACTCTTTCTTTATCTAGCGGAACCCGGTTTGGCCTCAATTCGAAAGGGGCAAAGTCTGCAGTAAGGTCCGGAATTAAACAAAAGAGGCAGCAAAGAATATATAGTCAAGTAAGGGTCCTGGCAACTAGTGCTTGTCACGTCGACCTATTTCGAACACTTTTCCTGGTCTTGGCCAGCCTACACGAGGTCTTTCGCTTCACCTAGATGACAACCCACTTGCCTTAATCCAATGTGAGGGTGGCTTTATCAATTCTCCAAAAATACCTAAAAAGCAATAAAAACCATAATAAGTACAAAAATTAAATACCAACAATATATAAAATTGAGATTAAATCGGACATAAAAATGTGTCTATCGATTCATACTGGTGATAGTTCCACTGTATTCCTTAATTCTGATGATGATAGCTGGACGTAGGATATGGTTGTGTAATATGAGGACCTATCCTCTTTGTAAGGTGAGGAAGCTAGTGCTTGTGCTAGAAAGAGAAGTCTTGAAGCTGACGTTGTCGCAGGTATAAGGATTTCATCTTATTGATATTGCTAGCATCATCTCTACTTCCTTCTTTGTTGCTAGTAGCTTTAGGTAAGCAAGCCAGCACATATTTTTTCTTAACGATATTAGTGATATCATTTTTTAAAACTTTAGTCTTCTGTGTAGACCTCACCAATCTACATTAGTTGCTCGAGAACCTCACTTCTAGCATCATTAGTCACGACCAAGCAAGCTAGGGTTTTCGACCGAGTTTTGATTTGATTTTTTTTTAACGTCAGTAATTTTTCACGTGATTATTTTATTATTTTACGTGAGCAACATTCACGCGAAAAAAAGGTGGGATTAACATCCCATATTCTCTCATTTGCTAGCAGCATCGTCTTCTCTTGGGAGGATGACCTTGACTTCATTGCTTGTCCCTACTTCATATGTGAGATGTCCCTCTCTTCAAATTTGCTAATGCCAGTAGTTTCAACGCCAATCGTTGACCCGCTCGAGCATTCTTCCTTCCCTTTTTTGTTGCAGCTAGGATGTCGAGCCGGTGCTAGAACTACGGATGGTGATGCTTGCATTTGATGGGCCCTTCGATGTGGTTGGTCTGCATGTGGTGCTGGAGATAAAATTAGTGTTGCATGCTTGGGTTGTTATACTTCTGGAGGTAGGCATTTACTTTTGTTTCATTTAGTAATGACACCTATAAATGGTTGAATGTTGTACTACTTGTTGGTGAATCGTCTGTTACCACAAGTCTCACATGCATCTCCATTCTTAGCAGGTTTGGCTCTCTCCAAAAAAGCAAGTGTAGTTGTGGTCGATTGCCTAAGTCGGGGCAAGAGTCTCTTGTATCTGCATCATATTGGTTGTGGTAAGTGGAGCATGTGTGTCATTTACTTCTTCAGTATGACCAGATAGAGGAGGGGTGGTTGGGATAGTGTTGATGACCAAAGGAGTATTACCAAGAACACCAACGTTGGTAGTAGCAGAAGTGGTATTGAGAGTTAGTTATTTAATGTGACATAAGATCAACCGCTTTGAAAATGGTGAAAATTTGATTTTGCAACCGAGAGATTGATCTCCCACTGTGGTAGCCAAAATGTTTGAGGGAAAAACGGATTAAGAGGGTAAATTGGGAAAAGTGGGTGAGAAGGTGATAATTCTTCCAATCCTTAAATATTTATATTGTTGAAGTACTTTGTTTAGATTCGAGAGATCAATCTGTACAATCTTGGCCTACACCAAGCAATGGTCGTTCCAGTCTTGCTTTAGTCACAAAGGAGAAGGGTTGGTCTTAAAGAGGAAAACGAGATAAGGATGAAGATCGAAGTATCAGACTCTAAAAGATGTAATTGGTGTGAATAGCTATGAACAATTTCTCTGTTGTGAGAAGATTGTATGAATGATCGAGTTATTTGATTATGTTGTTCTGTGTTAGACTTGTCGTAGTTTTGTTCAACTTAGACTGGTTGTCTGTTCAATAGATTGAGAATTTATTTATATCATATCTATTATAACCGTTCACCTGACCTCCACTTTGGAAGAAAGTGCCGATGGTTGAGTAGTGATGAAGTGGAGATGGTGGAGGATGTGTTGACAACTGCTCCTCACTCTGTTTGAGGTTGAATGGACGGTTGCTCAACCTACCACTTCTATACTCAACTTCTAATCGAACTTTTTCAGAGTTTTCTCTATAGTGGGTGCATTGATGCACCACGTGATGTAGACCGGTAAACCAATACTGTAACACCCGCATTTTTGACAAAGTGGTAAAATAGTAATTTTACACACCAAAGCCAAAACGGCCACTCAGGCATAAAATAGTAATTTTATATGGCATAAAAAAGGATCACTCGAGGGTAAAATTGTAATTTTATATATCAGGGATAAAACAATCATTCAGTGGTAAAATAGTAATTTTATACACCAGGGGCAAAACAATTATTCATGAGTAAAATAATAATTTTACACACCACGGGCAAAACGGTCATCGTATAATTAAAATTGAAAAGTCATATTCATCAAGTTTTGAGCGAGGTGCAAAATAGTCATGTTTTGCCTAAAGTGCAGTCAATGAATGTCCCTTACCTTTCTTTTCCAAATATGTTGAAATGGTATTAAGACATATATAGGGAGGGGACAATTGTCCTAGTCATGCTAACTAGAAAGCGGATTTTCCTTAGCTAACCAGAAAACGAATTTGCCTAGCCATGCTAACTAGAAAGCGTACTTGGCTAACTAGAAAACGGATTTGCCTAAAAGTGTAGTCGATGGATGTCCTTTCCCCTTCTTTTATTTACTTGTAGAAATGCGAGTAAACCATATATAGGGAGGAGGTGTTTGTTGGAAAACGATGATGTTAACTAGAAAACGGATTTGCCTTAGCTATGCTAACCAGAAAGCGAAATTGCCTAGCTATGTTAACCAGAAATCGACATTGCCTTAGCTATGCTAACCAGAAAGCAAAATTTCCTTAGCTATGCTAGCCAGAAAGCAGAATTGCCTAGCTATGCTAACGAGAAAACGGATTTTCCTAGCTATGCTAACGAGAAAACGGATTCTTAACCATGCTAATGGGAAAGAATGTTTGGGTTAGCAATGTTTAGCCATGCTTAGACATGCTTAGCCGCGCTTAACCAAGATAGCTATGTTTAGCTTTGGTACTTAGCCGATGGATCTTAAATGATGTAAAAGCATCATTGATCCGTGTTGCTTACTCGAGAATACATATAGTTGCAAACTAAGTGGCATTAGTATGCACAATTTAGTCTATACCTTGCGAAAATTCTTTGGTCTATACAGACTAGGCTTTGCTTGGCCTTTGTCCTTGCCACATAAGTTGAAAATTATTGGATGCAGATTGTATATGGCTACGCAAATACTTTCGAAACGATTGGTCTTTGGCGTCGATATTGGCTTTTCCTTAATAGGCTTAAGTTGCTTGTCCCATTTGATTTGACCCTTTAGGATGAAATACGGTCATGCTTGATCCCTTCAAGGTATAGGATGGATACGTAGGAAGATGCAATGCAATGCATCGGGGTGCAACAATCTGTCGCTCATATCATCTAATTTGGAGATGATTTCGATGTTTTGGTAACTAATATCATCTGGCTTGGCAATACTAGGAAAGAGATGATTGTTAACGCACTGGATGAGGTAGTTTCATTCCATTTGATGGATTTTCATACTTCCTATCAAGTCATACTGTATGAACGGAATATTCCTGGTTGCTACACTCTTGGCAAGAGAAAGATCAGTGCATGCACCCAGCTCTTAGTCGAAGTAGAGTTGAGAAAGCGAAAAATAGGCCTGAAATGGCCTAGGTGCTAGTCCAAGGCTGAGTTAGGCCTGGACAATGCTCGTATGTATGTGATATTTTCCAAAGGCATTCACCATTGGATTTAATATCCTTGTACCCTTTGCAGAACAAGGGTGAGTTTGAACGGTGTGGAAACTACGTTCTGAGTATCATGCTTGCAAAACATGCTTAAAAAGGAAAATTAACCTACATTTTCCTAGTGAGAAGTGAAGCTTTAAGGCCCGGTTACTGTCACTCGAGTGGCGCATTGAGAACTTCTGGCCTTCCCAACACGTAGCGCCGAAGGCGGAATTTTCCGGTCCGTCACAAACACTAGTGTATCCCCCCCCCCCCCCCCCCCCCCATTTGTGACATCTTTGATGTCTCATATGATTTTTAGTAGAAAATACTACTTAGTGTGAAGTCGAGTTATGACTTGCTTAATCAAGTTGACTTATGACTTGTCTTGAAGAGCCCGACAGGACTAGTGAGGCTTGTCAGGAGAAGGTAGACTGAAAACAAATATGTATTTAATTAGGCCTCATGTCGAGACTCTGATGTGCTCAAGTGAGCAGTGAGAGCTCGAATGTGTCAACCGGTACTGACATGCTGAACTGAATAGGTGATGCCGGATGCAGGCATTGAGTAGCTCGAACACTTCCTTTCACGTCATCAGTGAGAGGTGATGGATGGTCGTGAAAGAGTGAGGAAAAAAATATTTGAGTTGATTTTCGTCGTTAGAAACTTCAGATATAAGACCCTTTAAAAAACGTTGTAGATTCTTCAAACGATGTCCATTTTCAATGGTTAACCCCAATTCAGAATTGAAAAATCGTCATTTATCTCCTATCATGAAAGGATTTAGGTTTAGAGCTCGTTTTGGCAGTCAAACAGATCAAACAACAACCTTCCATGAATATTTTAGGTAAAATTATGACAGTTTTTGAGCTTGTATTTCTTCTAGGATTTAGGTTATATCTCCTAGACCGTTAGTTGGAATAAGATGCACTTTTAGTATGTTGTAGCAGAGACCTGTACGAACAACTTTCGTGAGTACGCATTGCCCCATTCCTTACCTATCAATACGTATTTTCAGAGTTAGAGGACTAAAGTGTGTATAGCATGCTGAGTGTAGAATATGTGTAAGGCTACACATGAAAATATATGTGTGTGAGGCCACACATGAAAATATATATATGAGACCTTGTATGGCCTTTGATAGACGAGGCAAGAGACTTTACTTGGATGAACAAGTTGAGATTGGTAGCTAAGGCGGATAAGCTTAGCTAGGTGGGATAAACAAGCCTGATTAGGGTTAAGATGGAAAAGCCTTCCTAAAGTACGGACAAGCTTGCTAAGGTTGGACGAACAAGTTTGAACGGGCATGGACAAGTTTGGACATGCAAGCTTGGATGGGCAAGTTTTCTACTAGGCAAGACATACAAGCTTAACAATTTAAGCTAAGACTCACACAAACTGTGGCTATAGGCTAAGGCTAACAAGAAATGTGACCGTAGGCTACTAAGGTGCATACGAATTGTGGTCATAGGCTTTGGAACGCTTGTAAGTGTTGCAAACTTATTTTTAATGTTTTCAAAACCCTAAATTAAGTAAGATGTGGTCGGGCCACATACTCCAAATATGTGTCCCCTCGTTTCTTTTTAACATGTATTTGTTTACAACAAGATTTTTTTTAAACCATTTTGATAAAGAAATTTCAACATCTTATACCAAAATATAACTACCCTAAATTTGAAACTTTACTTTTGTTTCGTCTCAACTCTGAAGTATCAAAACTCTCTGAAATCAAAACCCTCTCACACAAATCGCTTAGAACACAAATGTTAGGGCAAAAGCAAACCCTAAAAGAATCTCCTTAAAATTTCAGTCTCATGTGATTTTTTTGTTCATGGTAAGATCGGAGGAGATGCAAGGAATTGGGACAGAAAGAGTATATTCGGAGAAAGAGAGATTCAATCTAGAACTTTATCAAAAACTGTCTTTGCTCCTTCTCCTTCTCTAATCACGTAATCTGAAACCCTTTTTCTCCTATTTCTGTATTTTTCACAAATTATGACTAATTTTTGAGCTTAATGAATTTGGATTTTTTTGTTTTATTTTTGTAGCATATTTGGTTTAACAAGAGTGCCAAGTCGGGTTGAGGATGTTAAACTAAGCGTTACATGGGAGACAATCCATTGGTTTTGTATTTCTATCCCTATTTTTATCCTATTTTTAGTTTCATATTATATTAGGGATTTCCCATCTTGATTTTACATTGGAGGATTCAATTACATTGAGGACAATATAAAGTTTAAGTGTGGGGGAGTGATTACGCATATAGAATTTTTAGTCTTTACTTTTATAGATATAATTTTTGAACTTTTTGTACATATTTTTGCATAAACCTCGAACTTTTAGAGATTTTAGAGTCACTTAGAATACTTCTAGCTAAGTTTACATACAAAGTTCTTACCGAAATAACTGAACTTAGAAGTATTGGAGAACTATATTCGGGTTTATTAGTTGTTGAGAGGCTAGAGATGATAAAAAGGGACTTAAACCACCGATGGCGAATTAGGTGCAGAAAGAATACACTATTAGAGAAGTTGATCATTCAATACCCATGAGTGAGGCACCAAACCTTCAATTTTCCGTTTAGGGTGTTTTATCTGCGCAAACTCCGGGTAGAATGATGAGCTACCCAACCCCGCACCAATTTCAACACTACTTTTTGATCTCTTGAGTGCTATTTCTATCAATCATGAGGGTGTCATTAGAATTGCTAACTCTATCTTGTAGTCTTGTTTTCATTTGGCACCATTCTCTCGACAACAAAAGGTCCATAGTAAAACCACATCATCAACAAGTGGAGCACTACAAATTCGAAGGAAATTTGAAGACGTTCAAGGTTTACAAGCAACGGTACAAAGAAATAACAAATTTCAGATTCAAGTAAAACAACAAGAAAAAGAGGAGAAAATTTTTATATCTAAGTTGAAGAATAAGTACAAAAGCGAAGAAAACCAAAAGATGAGAATTAATGAAGTTTAAAATACGCGACAATACAAGTTGTGAAGAATCAAGTGGTAAAGTCATTATTCCACAACTATAGTAGTTTCATTGTTCATTTCATTTTATTTTGAGTTCACATATATAAAAAAAAGTGAAAAAAAATAAAAAATCAGAAAAAAAGAGGTGAAAAAAATATAGTGAAAAAAAAAAGAAAAAAATATTTTACATTGCTTTAGTGTTCTTTTTTTTGTATTCATTCAATAAGGCCGTGGGGAAGAAGAAATATATGAAGAAGTTTCAAGCAACAAGGAATTGAGGAAAAAAGTTACAATTGTCAAGATTCTACGAACTTCAAGAATTCATCATTAACAGTTGAAGACCGAAGACGTTTCCATTGGATGTTGTGAGAGTGACGATGATTGTAGATTGGGTGAGAAGGTAAGTAAGCATTCCCATCCTTACATAGAGGTTGATTTCCTTTCTTAGAGGTCATCATGAGGGAAAAAAATATTTTTTTCCGTCCCACGTTTCTAAGGGATAACATCTTCATATAATTCAGAAGGTTTCCTTTCCTTCCCACCATTCAACGTGTGTATGATTTCTATCTTCACTCTTTTCTGCACAGATGAGAACCATAAAGTGCATCTTTTGAGTGTCAAATTCATAAAATCTTATTGGTGAGGAGGAACTCGAAACATTCGATCGCTCTCGAACCTGGATTCTTTCATATGGTGGTTTTCTCCTAACTCAAGAGTTAATCATGAGAATAATGTTCTTTGGAATTTCTAACTTCTTATTATTAGTGTGCGGAAACTTTATGTCCTCATATGTCTTTGGATGCCTGTGACTTTGAAGTTGGAGTAGGTTTTATGGGTATACCTCTTGTAAATCCTCACGAGACTATAACTCGTGCACTAGAGACACCTAGGGGTTTAAAGGCTTGTTACACATGCTAAGTGTATACGTGTCCTCAACGAAAGGGAGTTGTTGTATTTTAGGTTAGTTTAGGATATATAGTTTTCTCGAGGATTAGCAAAAGCTAAGTGTGAGAGAATTTGATAAGTGCATATTTTACATATTTAGAGTGTAAGTTCCATGCACTTATTTGATAGATTTCTTGTGAATTATTGTATATTACGTTCGTTTTGTTTATTTATCTTTTATTAGGTGGAGTCGTCTAGAAGAACTGATATGACACTTAATTGTGCAACTAAATAAGTGCTATAAGTGAAGAAATACCAAATACTAGGTGTAACTTGCTTTAATCCTGGATTTCTTGTCATCATCATGTAGAGAACAAAGTAACGAGCCAACGGCGAAAGAATGAAGTTATTCTGACTTCGTATGAAGAAGTTACGACATTTAATTGTGCAACTAAATAAGTGCTATAAGTGAAGAAATACCAAATACCAGGTGTAACTTGCTTTAATCCTGGATTTCTGGTCATTATCATGTAGAGAACGAAGTAACGAGCCAACGACGAAAGAATGAAGTTATTCTGACTTCGTATGAAGAAGTTATGAGCAAAACGAGAACTTTGAGAATGAAAAAACCAAAAAGGGCAAAATGATCATTTCATATATGAGTACTGTTTATGCCAAAAATCTTTTCGACTAAACAACCAATCAAATTCTTA
>JAJJMC010003761.1:6755494-6824246 GCA_023531435.1 Papaver californicum | reverse complement strand
TTAAGGATGTTTACCTTTTGTATATGATTGTGTCGTCAATCGCAACGCTATCCAGAATATGATGTTCCTGGAATAATTTTGAGCGCTCAAAGTATATGATATTCCTGGATTAATGGAATTTTGATTATATTAATAATCATAATGTTTCCCAAGATACGATGTTCCTAGAAAGAAATTACTGATTAATTGGTTATATACCTGTATTTTGTGTTATCACTGCATTGTTATTCACGGATAATAAAGCTTTAGGTATTGTGCATTCCATGGATGCTGTAAAACTTCTCCTCGCATATTCTGAAGATAATATGATCCTTGCCCCGCAGATGCTTGAATTATATATGGACCATCCCAAGTTGGTGCGAATTTTTTCCTGCATTTTTGTCCCTTTGGTATTCCGTTATTTGTCGTAAAACATATTGACCTTGGACAAAGTTTCGTGATTTTACACGTTTGTGGTATTCTCGAGCTAATCCCCTTTGATAATTTTCCATCTTTTGGAGTGCCACCTCTCTTTTTTCTTCCAAATCGTCCAACTTTTGTAACATGAGATCTGAATTAAGATTTTTCTCCCATGCTTCTGTCCTGGTTGTGGGTAAAATAACCTCTGTTGGTATTACCGCTTCCGTTCCATAAGTAAGATGGTAAGGTGATTCTCCAGTTGAAGTTTTTCTTGTGGTTCTATATGCCCATAATGTGTTATGTAACTGTTCGCACCACTTTTTATAATGTCCATCTAATGTTTTTTTTAGATTTGTTGCGATTGATTTATTTGTGGACTCTGCTTGCCCATTGCTTTGTGGATAGAAAGGTGTGGACTTATGCTTTTGAATATTAAATGTTTCAAATAACATATCGATATTCTTTCCTTGGAATTGTTTTCCATTGTCAGAAACTATTGCTGCGGGAGTCCCAAATCTGCAAATGATATTCTCGAATAGAAATGTAAAAACATCAATATCCCTAATTCGTGCTAATGCTTTCGCTTCTACCCACTTGGTAAAATAATCGGTAGCCACAATTAAATATTTTCTTTTCTTTGTTCCTTCAACTAGTGGTCCAACTATATCAACTCCCCATTTTGCAAATGTCCATGGACTAAGTATCGAATTTAATTCTGTAGCTGGTGCTTTGATTTTCTTTGCAAATCGCTGACACTCTTCGCATCTTCGAACCATTTTTTCCGAATCCTTTATCATAGAAATCCAATAATAACCCTGCATTTTGGCTTTTAACGCTAACGATCGTCTTCCGCTGTGATTTCCTGCATCTCCATAATGTATTTCTTTAAGAATTCGCAATCCTTCTTTTTGAGATAAACATCGAAATAACAGTCCAAGGAAAGAATTTCGATAAAGAATTCCATCCCGAAGTTGGTAGCTGTTTGACTTGAGTTGAATTTTCCTTGCTTCTTTAGAATCTGTTGGTAACACTTTATTTTGCAAATATTGATGTATCAGGACTCTCCAATCTGGTTCATTTGGTTGGTCATCTTCTTGTTGGGATGTAAGTGGGGTATTCCGTATTGCTGGGCCATCGATTTCTTCCATCGCACCATCCTCTTCTATATTATTTAATGTCTGTGCTCTTACGGATGGCTCATATATTCTCCCAATTTTTACTTCTTTAGCTGTTGGATCATTTATCATAGATGAAACATACGCAAGTGCGTCGGCATGTCGATTCTTTTTCTCGGGACAAATGTCGAAAAACAATGTTTGGAATACGATTTGTTAAATTCTGCACAAGGTTTTTATACCTTTCAAAATCTTCATCAATCGCTTGATACTTTAACTCGATCTGTCTAATTACCAGCTGCGAGTCACTTGTGATTCTAACATCACTTATTCCTAATTCAATAATGAGTTTGAGAGCATGGACCACTGCTTCATATTCTACTATGTTATACGCATGCTCTTCGAACTCAAGACGAAATGAATGCACCATGCGTTCTCCCCTTGGTGCTGTAATCACGATACCTATTCCTGCTCCTTCTTTATTTCGTGACCCATCAACAAAAACTTCCCATCGTCGTGAATTATTTGAATCCAGAATATCTAATGGATCTTCTTCTTCACACCCTGGTAATCCTTGAATTTCATATTCTTCCTCAATTGGAAAATCTGCCAGAAAATCAGCTAGAATTTGAGATTTCTGCGCAGTTTGTATCTCATAAACAATGTTGTATTGTTCCAGCTGAGCATTCCATTTTGCTATTCTTCCGACTTTTCCTGTATTCTTTAAAACTGACTCCAATGGTGCTTTGGTTAATATACGAACATAATGAGTAAGAAAATAAGTGTGTAACTTCTGAGTAGCAAATACTACTGACAAAATAAGTTGTTCAATCTTGGTATAATTTCTTTCTGCTGAATTCAGAGTCTTGCTGATGTAATATATTGGTTTTTCAATCTTCTCATTTGTTCGTACCATTACCCCACTGATTGCATTTTCTGTTGCCGCTATGCACAAAGTTAATATTTCTTCTGGCTCTGGTTTTTGCAATGCTGGCAACGTGGCGAGATGTAATTTTATACTTTGAAATGCTTGTTCACAACGATCGTTCCATTCAAATTTATTTTTCTTCTTAAGTGCATCAAAAAAGGGCTTGCATCGTTCTGATGATCTCGCAATGAATCTACTTAAAGCAGCCAAACACCCATTTAACTTCTGTACACTTTTTATACTGTTTGGTGATGGCATATCTGTTATTGCTTGTATTTTTGCTAGATCAACTTGAATTCCATCTTCTGTAACCAAATATCCCAAAAATCGCCCTGAAGTAACACCAAAAATATATTTCTCTAGATTTATTTTCATTTTATATTTTCGTAATGCACCAAAAATTTCAGCCAAATTCTGTAAATGATCATCAGATAATTTACTTTTCACTAGCATGTCATCCACATAAACTTCCAAAGTTTTTCCGATCCATGGTTTGAATATCGCGTCCACTAAACGTTGATATGTTGCTCCTGCATTCCGTAACCCAAATGGCATTCTGGTGTAACAATACAATCCCCGTGGAGTAAAGAACGATGTGTGTTCCTGATCTGCTTCTGCTAATGCTATCTGATTGTATCTAGATTGTCCATCCATAAATGATAACATCTCATGTCCTTCAACAGCATCTACTAATTGGTCGATGTTCGGGAGCGGATAACTATCTTTTGGACATGCTTTGTTTAGATTAGTAAAATCTATACAAATTCTTACTCCACCCTTCTTTTTCGGGACAATCACCATATTAGAAATCCATGTGGGGTGTCGTACTTCCCGAATGAATCTTGCACTTAAAAGTTTAGTTAATTCTTTTTCCACTGGTTCATGGTATTCTGGTGCGACCTTTCGTATCCGTTGGCGAAAGGGAATTGCATCAGGACGTATTTTTAATTCGTGCTGTACGATATTGGGATCGATCCCCGGCATATCTTCCATTCTCCAAGCGAATACATCTACAAATTCACAAAGCAATTTAACTAACTGTTGTTCCAAATCTGTTTTTATTAACATCCCAATTCGCACTTGTTTGGGAAATTCTGCAGTGCCAATATTTATGACTTTTGTTTCCTCTACTGGGCTGAAGACTTGTTTTGGAATCCCAATTGGAGTTGGGGTTCCCTTTAATTGCTACATCGTCCCTTTATGATGTTGATCTAACAGATTTTCTTGACTCTGACTGCTCTCTCCTTTTTCACTTACCGTTTTATTTTTTGCATTCTTTTCTAAATATTGATTTATTTCTTCCTCCTTTGCTTTAACTCTTCGTTCCTTTTTCTTTTTATGTTGTAGATGCTCCCGTTCCTCATTCATTCTTGTCTCTGCCATTATACAAAACTTAGCATCTTCTTGATCACCCTTTATCTCCATCTCTCCTTGCGGTGTTGGAAATCGTAAATATTGATGATACGTTGATACTACACCCTTCAATTGGTGAACCCATCGTCTTCCAATTATAACATTGTATGGTGATGGTGCATCCACAACACTAAATCTTGTTAGAATGTTGATCGGTCCAGCTGAAACTTCAAGATCAATGTCTCCCTTTGGCTTGGAAGATATTCCATTAAACCCATAAATGATGTATCGTGACAAGATCAACTGATCTTCTTTAAAACCCATTTTACAAAATGTATTATAGAACATCATATTTAATGAACTGCCCCCATCCAAAAGTATTTTCTTTACATTCCAGCCTGATATCAATAATGTTAACACAAGAGGGTCATTATGCATTTCAATTTCTTGGTTTACTTCTTGTGCAGAAAATGTCAATGGATATGCCATCCAATCTTCTCATAATTCTGCTTGCCTTCCTTGAACTTTAAAGACTTCATGGTTCCGAATTCTCTTGCACAATTTCTTATTGATTGCGACATTCAAATCTGTATCATTCTTTCCGCATATGATATCATATTAATTGTTTGTTCATTATATGGAATGCGTATTGCCTTGATTTCATCATGTTTCTTTGTTGGTTCAACTTTCTGAACAAATTCCTTTAACTCTCCAGCATCGACCATTCTTTGTACTAATGCTATAAAATTTCTACAGTTGTTTGTTGTATGCCCTTTATAGCTATGATACTCACAATAGTCTTTTGAATGTTGTGTAAACTCTGGTTGATTACCCTTTGTTATTGGCCATTGAAAATTTGGCCGATTCTTCAAAATATTGAATAATCTGAAATATGAAACATTAAGCTTGTAAACGTTCTTTCTCGAAATTGCTGAGCAAAGTTTTTACCATTCCCTTGTCGAGGATGTTTTAATTCTCTTGATTCAAATTTTGGAAGAAATTTCCTTTTTTGTTCGGGCGATTCCTCAACTGAATTTGTTCTCCTTGTATTTCCTTGGCTTCTTGAATTAATTCTCGATCCTTGCTCTTGTATGTCTTGGAGCCTTGCACATGTTTCTATTATTTCTCTTAACTTGCCTTCAGTTTTTGGATTATTTCGGTGAATTTGAACAAAAAGCTGGCTTTTCCGATCAACAATCCCCCATTTGTAATGGTTTTATAGCTGTTATTGGGTCTAATTCACCTATTGCTTGACATATTGCATGCCATCTAGCTGTATATGATCGGATCGATTCTTCTGGCCAAGATGTTAAAGAATAAAGCATGTCCTCCCCTGAATCAACTGGTTTATTATACATGTATGCTTCAAGAAACTTCCTCACCAACTGTGCGTAATTATGGATAGAATTTTCCGGTAATCTATCGTACCACAATAATGCCGTCCCTGTTAAACTGGATGGAAAACATCTACACATGATTGCTTCATGATCGTCCCACCGGGTCATCACTCGATTATAATACTTTAAATGTGATGTTGGATCCTTGGTACCATCGTAACATTCGAACACTGGAATATTATATTCTCTTGGTAATGATACACATGTCAATTGTTGTGCTAACAGTGTCCGTTTTGCTTCTTTTAATACCTCTTCTATTCTTCCCCCCTCTTTATTTTTTAATCCTTTAATTTCTTCTTTCATTTGTTCCATCGCTTCCAAACATGTTTCCCATTGAGTTCGTTGAATCTCTTTTTCTTGTTGCCTTCTTGCTCGAGATGTCGATCCTACTAACACCATTCTTTGATCTGGATTGCGTTGTTCACTTCTTGATATTTGTCTACTTGACATTGCCTCCTGATTTCTTATTTTTGTCACAGCTGGTCTTTGTTCTCGCTGAATTACATCTTTTAAAACTTGATTTTCTGTTGATAGTAATTCAATTCGATGATTGCTTTCTCTTTGTTCCTTTCTCATTTCATTTATTTCTTCTAATAAACCCTGTATGTGCCGTACCTCACTTTGAGAATTCCCATGATGTGAAGAGAAATTCTGAACTACTGTATTTGGTGTTAATTCTCGATTTGGGGTATGATTTCCTTCCTTACTTTGCTGTTGTCCTGATTCACTTCCTTCCTCTTGCCTTTCTCCAAGTTCTCAATACTATTTTGGTTCCCAGAATTAGCGTCTTGAGACATATTTTTCAGAATCTGTTGTTTCTTAACTATTTTTTGCCTTCTTGATTGCTTTCCTTCCTCGATATCTAGAAATTTCCTAGAAAGTCAGTCAAATGAATTCTTATACATCGAAATCATAAGAAATCCTATTTATTACTTTAACCGTAAATCCTTCCTAACACAAATCTGATTTTTCCACTTCATAAAATCCTTTATTTCATATTTTTATCTATTTTTTCATTCACAAACAGTTTTCATGTTATTAAAACATACTTATCTAAATAAACTTTAAACTCATTTTTTGCATCTTGCAAATTGAATTTTCCAACCTTTTCTTTTAAATTTTTTCAACTATATCCGTTCTTTTCTTACTAAAAATAAAAAACTTTTCTTTCTTGGATGACTTAATTTTTGAAATTAAAACCATTTTTTCTTCGTCAGGTAGGATAAATCCTTTAATCATCCCCTCCTTCTAGCGCCAAATTGTTTATGCCAAAAATCTTTTCGACTAAACAACCAATCAAATTCTTACATATCAAATAAAAATTGAAATCGAGTAACAGGTAAACATCCTTTATTTGTTTATGCCAAAAATCTTTTCGACTAAACAACCAATCAAATTCTTACATATCAAATAAAAATTGAAATCGAGTAACAGATAAACATCCTTATATTAATTTTATTAAATCATTTCTATAAGGTACGATACATATGATTACTCAACTTATCATTTTTGATCTACCATCTTTACATTCTATTCAGAAGATATAAAATGAGAATCTTTACTTAAAACAGTTAACCTCTATGGACTCATACCTAGAAATTTCCTCTTTTTTTCTTGTTAAGTTTTCTCTCCTATTTTTTCCCGACCTCCTCTTTGTTGTCTGGCTTCTTCTATTTATAGATTTATTTACTGGGTCCCTCTTTGTGCATCGTGTCATTTCCTCCAGACTCGTCATCGTTCCTTGATCGATTCTCCTTTGGTTCGATCCCTTTTATTTCGATATATCGATAGTTCTTTCTTTCATCTTCTGCTTGGTGCGATCATATGGTTGCCAAATCATTCTTAATTGATTTTTGGTACGATGCTTGCATATTCAACACGTGTTTTCCTACCTTTATAACCTTACTTTATCTCGATCATTTAAATAATACGAGTAATCATTACTTCTACTTTCTCGATCAACTATCATTTAATGTTGTTTGTTGTATTCAATGTAATTCAACTTTCTCGATCTTATGTGTTCTTCATGCATTCATCGTTCAGCTTTTGAGAAGCGTTTCGTATCTTTTTGATATTCGATCTCTTCAATTTTGATTGTGTGATTCTCACTCTTTTTAATTTGGTTGTTTCCTATCTTGATTTTCTTCCACGTGTCGTACTTCTTTTATTTACTAACAAGTACTATTGAAAACCTAGTGAGCGTTAAGGGACGACCTACTCAACCTCCTCTACACCGTCCAGGAATGAAGTTCGAATCAGAATCAAAGAGGTTTAATTGATTTTTGGTCCATGAACAAACAAAAGAAGGAGCTGCTGTTTAGACTTTAGATAGATGAACAAGCCGTGGGATGGGGAGATTTTAATTCTTTCTGGCGCGTATGGTACTAGTGGGTCCGGATAAAAAGCTGTTAAAAGTCGGTAGTAATTATCTCGAAGAGAACACGTTTTAACGTGTTGCAGAAAGGTGAGACTTTGTTGTAAACTGGTACATCAAATCTGGATGTATTATTGGTGTCAAAGAAGGGATGTGCTTCATGTGACAAGCCGTGAACATTTTTACTAGAATGCTCCCTGCTACGGCGAATCAACTAAACCTGTTCCTAAAGGCTGCAAAACTCTGTCAACCGACCTGGTGTATCTCTATCAAGTACGGGGTTTACGTGATTTAAATATTTCTATTCCTTTTTTTATACGATAATTTTGGATTTAACGGGTATTTGGAGGCTATAAATAGGAGTCAAAATTCAAAGAAAAAGATATTTTTTCTTTATTTAATTCTTTCCTAACTAGAAGATAGAAGCAAAAAGTGTTAGAAAGCTTTCTCCTAGTTTTATTTGTGAACTTTTGTTCTTAGTTTTACTTTAATTCTTTATTTTTATTTACTTTTAAATACTTTTAAATACTTTTAGTTATATGTAGTTAAACTTTTTTTTTTTAATTGGGGATGAATTCAAAGTCCTGAGAGCTTATTCTTGGTGGGTTAGTTGGACAGAATTTGACAGTCGAACATTTCGTATCCAATAAAATAAGGAATTCCTGGGGTAGCAGAGCTTATTGTTATTCTACGGTTGGTAACAATATAAATTCAACAAGAAATAAACTTGTATGATTAAGTTTTGGTTCAGTGACGACGAATGATTCCTTGATCATCATTCTTCTCATTGTTTGAAATAAATTCTTATTATTTTTTTTTACTATGTTTAAAATCTAAAAAAAATCTTTTTAATTACTTTAAAACAACTGGAAACTCACTGCTCTTCGTGGGGATTGAACTCCTTATCATCATATTACTGGTTAATTTTATAGAAAGAAGTGAATTAATTTATTGATATAATGGTACCTTATGGTTTATTGTTTAATATATAGTGATCTAGGTGATGCTCATATTGAGTTTCTATTCTAGGTTCTAAAAGTCTTACTAGAAATTAGTAATCAGATCTTCTGTATTGTTTTCTATTCATACTTGACCTTTGATGTTTGTAGTAATTATTCGGGGTTATACCAAATGTGAGGGCTAAAGGCAAAGCGTCATCACAGATCTTAGAAATTCTAACCCGTATGCAAGTAGAAGAGCCAGTCAGCACATCAAATGTAATCTATGTTTTACACTTCCTTGGAAGTATGAGAAGCAGATAAAAAACAAGATTCATAGTGAGATGCATCTGACAATAATCTACTTGAGTTTTCTGGTCGGATATACAAGAAGATAACACTGCATTTCTTTCCTTTATTGCGTGCTTTCAAGATAACCTAACTAAAATATACAGTACCATACATGTAAAGTGAAACACAAGTGTTCTACAACCCTCTACTTAGAAAGGATAATCTTCCTATTATCTTCAATTTTAATCACCCATTTTCATTTCTTTCTACATTACTTTATTAATCAAATTAAAATTTGATCAGAAATCAGAAAACAATTAGTCAATTGTAAGTGGTGTAAAGATTTACTTACTTCTATTTTGTTCTTGTTGGGTGATTTATAAAGAGTGTTCTTCTTCGCTTAGGTTTTAGTCGGTAAAACAAAAGTTTATTTTTTAGGTAGTTTTTTTCTTCCGTATAAGCAGTTAGTTTTCCTTTTATCAAAACTGTTTTTTCTAAATAAATCCGTTGAAGACTGGACGTGTTAAAAAGAAACAAGGGGCCACATACTTGGAGTATGTGGCCCGACCACATCGTAGCCGGGGTGGTTTTTTTCATGCTCTTTATATTAGTTGTCTCTCTATGCGAGGATTAATGTGGTCAGGGATAAATTTAGCAAGTAGAAGCTTATGAGATTGTGTTTGGCATAATTTCGGCTTGGCATCTAAGCGCAGCTGTGGCACTTTATTCAAGTAAATTCGTATGTGACTTCCATATAAAGTCATATCGGTAGTTTAGTGAGTCAATATTGTTTAGTTGAGCGTGAATATTGACATGAGTTAACTTTTGGAATTCAGCTGCGCAATATGACACCAAATGATACTCAAATTGCTTTATACTAGTGAACAATCCATTTAGGAGTTTGAGATTTTGAGAGAAAGGTACTTAAGCCTCTGTCTTGACAGGTACTTGAGCCTCTGTCTTGAAATATTTTACATAATTCTGAAGGTTAATGTCTCTGAGACTCAGGTCAGAGACGTAATATTTTACTATTTTACCCTTAACAAAAACCCACCATTTATAGCCGGACATCTACCTTGGATTTGAATTGGTTCTTAGTTGACAACTATCACTTAGTAATTGGTAGTGTCAACTTAAGTTTATATATTCATTTTCTATGCATATGCTTTAGACAGATTTCCCTTTATACTTTATTCACGTGTTTTCAATATTTCTAGCTTTTGAGTAATGATTCGAATTCTTTTCATTTTTTTTAAATGCCGGAATCATATGCATTTGATCCCTTTAAATCTAGATTGATATATCTAATTTTTGGACACTAAATCTGGGATGCAGGTGTCATATTTCAAGGAATTTGAGCTCATATTTGTCTGTGAACTTTGTGGGTATATTCTAAGCAAGCCCTCACGAGACTACAACTCGTTCACTAAGAACACTTAATGGTTTAAATGCTTATTGTATTCGTTAAATGCAAACGAGAGACCAGCAAAAGTGGTATAAGTGGGATTTTCTTAGTGTTGTTTTACTCGAGGACGAGCAAAATTCAAATTTGGGGGTATTTGATAGGCACCTAATATTTGTATATATGCTTATCATTTTGTGGGTGTTTATGGTATCATGATGCACTAATTTCCCATTATACGGAATTATATATTGTGCATTGAAAAGTAATGTTGTCTAATATTTCTCATCATTTCTCATGTAGGCACTTATTTGTAGTAGATAGTAATGCAAGGTGCTTGGAGATCCAGAAGGTGTAAAGGTATGAGTTCTAGACTACAAGAGGATTTTTTTTAACATGAGGTTATAACATCAAAATCAGTATGCAAGAAGAAAAACAGATCATATTTATAAGCCAAACACGTTAAGTTTGATGTCTAAGATTGCTAATCCTAAATAACCAGGCTAGATATTAGTTATTCACACCAAAACTAACCCAATTTCATTCAACACACCACACATATTCATCTCACCCTTTTTCTGAATCCCTAAACCCATTTTCTCCTTAAGGTTAATCATTCTCCTCCAGTGTACAACCATTACTACTTCATCAATTTTAATTTATATATTTTAAGTATCATCTTCTTACACTTATTCGCTATATTTCATGTGAATTACCTTGTAGTATTATTACTTTTGTATATTATATCTTTTGTAGATTACATCTCTAAAAGAAGTGAAAATAAAGTATTTTAAAGAAAGAATTGACAAAGATCTAGTGAAGCTCTATCAAATCTAGGATTTCTTCCCTCCATGTCAAATAGAAAGAGAAAAGAATCTAATGACAAAAGAATGAAGTTATTCCGACTTCGTATGGAAAGTTTCAGGCGAAAAGAGGAGTTAAGCTTGTCGGTCTCACAGAACTGACAAGTGAACGAGTTTTAAAAGGAAGTGCTAAAGGAACCTATAATAATTACTAAAGGGTGATGAGTATTTGAATTGTCATAAGAGCACCAACTCTTATTATCAGGGCCACCTTATCCTTCTTCCCCAAAGTTTCGAATAGTGCAATTTCGCTTATTTCTAAGTTGGAATGGAGTCTGTGATGGATAAAAACTTGGTTGCTGGTGATTTCAAAAGTAAAAAAATAGATGGTGGTGGCTTGTTATTATGAAGAAGAAAAATGAAGCTCGAGTTACTGATGGTGGATGCAGTTGAAAAGAGCTCGGTCTATGATGATTTGATCATGGCAGTTATGATGTTTTTTCGATGGGATAGTGTGATCTTGTATTGATGTGACTGTTGGAGATCGAACTGATGGTGTTTGGAAGAGACTTTAATGAGATTAACTTTCCATTAATGGTGTCTGGAATAGATATAGAAGACAAGAAGAATTGTGGCAGTAAAGAGTTGGTGGAGTTGTGCCGTTGGTCCTGAGTTGGTGTTGGTTACTGTGATGATCAATGCTGGAGTGTTTCGAGTTGATGATAGCCTGTGATGGTGCTAGCAGTTAAGAGTGGGTTTTGATGGAACTATATGGCGTTGTCGTTGATTAGATTTTGAATTTGCGAGCAAGAGAAGGAACAAAAAATGATGGATGTGTTGAGAAGGATTATTGCTGTAGCGTAAATGATTTAATGGTCTATGGTTGATCTCGACCTGTGATGGATTAGAAGGACAACGTCAGTGGCTGAGAGTAAGAATGATGATTCGATTCTTGTTGGAATTATTGATTTGAAAAAATACTGTAACTTGGTATATTAGATTAACTCAGAGGTTACGTGACTTTTTATTATGCCAACTCCTATGGTTGGTAACAGACTCTTATATATAGCAATATACTCTATTACCAAACTTAGCTAGATTACATTGACTCTATATTTATTCTAGGATATTATTCTCATTGATTCCTGCCTTTATTCAAGCATATATGATTTCCTTCTGTTAAGGAATTACTTTCAACACTCCCTTTTAATTTCTTACGGTAACTTTCATTAAATCTCTGAAATACTGATGCTTGTCTTTTAGAAGTTCTTTTATGAAGATGTCTGCCACTTGGTCATTCGTGCTACAATACTTCACCTCGATCTTTCCTTTCTCCACTACATCCCTTATGAAGTGATGTTTGATTGCAGTGTGTCTTGTACGGCTGTGATGGACAGGGTTCTTTGTCATGGCAATGGCTGACTTGTTATCACACATAATTGGAATAACTTTTACCTGTTTTTCTCCAACATCCTTTAATATACGTTTTAGCCATATTGCATGTGACGTTGCTAGTGCAGCTGAAACATATTCCGCCTAGGCAGATGATTGTCCCTCTATTTCTTGCTTCTTTGATGACCACACAATTACACCTGAGCCAATAGTAAATGCATAGCCCGAAGTGCTTTTCTTGTCATCAATACATCCGACCCAATCACTATCACAGAAACCAAGCAGCTTTACCTCTTCTACTTATGTATTCTTTTCATACCAAATACCAAAATCAAGCGTACCTTTGATGTATCTCAGAACTCTTTTTGCAGTTCCGAAGTATATTTGACTCGTCTTGTGCATGAACCTTGAAAACAAACTTGTTGTATACATTACGTCCGGTCTGGTAGCTGTCAAGTAGAGTAAGCTTCCTACCAGGCTTCTATAGAGAGACACATCCACTTCCTTGCTTCCATCTTCTTTGCTTAGCTTTTCTTTTACCAGTAGAGGAGTACATACGGGATTACACTCTTGCATTCAGAATTTTTCAAGAAGAGATTTTGCATACTTCTTTTGGAAAATAAGTAACCTCCCTTCTTCTTGATAAACTTCAATTCCTAAGAAGTGATGCAGTAACCCTAGGTCACTCATCTCATAACGTTTCTTCATCTCAATCTTGAATACTGAGATCATTGCTTCTGGGATCACCATGTCATCCACATAAAGAGAGATAATGAGAATTCCTAACTACCTTGTTTTTTGACATACAGGGTCGACTCCTTCTTGCTTCTTTCGAACCCTATTGTTTTGAAGTAACCGTCAATCTCACTATACCATGTACGAGATGCTTGTTTGAGCCCGTACAGTGCTTTTCTCAACCTGTACACTCTATTTTCTTCTTCGGGTATCACAAATCCTTAAGGTTGTTCTACATACACTTCTTCTTTTAGAGTTCCATTCAGAAAGGCTGATTTCACATCAAGTTGATGCAACAACCAGCCTTTTTGTGATGCAGGGCTATGAGAACATGAATTGTGTCATGCCTTTCTATAAGAGCGAAGCTTTCTTCGAAGTCGATTCCGGGTTGTTGTGAATAACCCTTGGAAACCAGCCTTGCTTTCTTATTGAGAAAGGACCCATCCGGATTGAGCTTTGCTTTGTATATCCACTTCAACCCAATTACGTCCTTCTCTTTTGGTTTCTCAACGAGCTCCCATGTCTTGTTCTTCTCAATTACTTCGATTTCTTCCTTCACTGCTCTCTTCCAATCTTCCTCCTTGACTACTTCTTCATAGTTTCTCGGCTCAATAACACAGAAATTGCACTACGCATACACATCAGCAAGACTTCTCATTCTCTGTGGAGTTGAGTCCGGTGAAGAGGACTCTGAGGATGATGCTGATCCCGGTTGTGGACTTGGTTGGGGGATGTTTGTCAGAGACCTTGGATCTTCATGGACATTGTCTTCTTCTTCTTCTTCTTCTTCATCAGACGATTCATCACAGGATACAGGGATACTTGTCCTCTCATCGGTCAGAACTTGAGCTTGCTTCTGTTTCCAATCCCAAGTTGATTTTCATCAAATGTTACATCACGGATGATCACTAGCTCACTCTTCTTTAGATTGAAAAGTCTGTAGCCTTTTGATTTCGAACTGTAGCCCATGAATATGCACTTTTTACTTGTTTTGTCGAGTTTTCTTCTTAGTTTCTTCGGAATGTGAGCATAACAGATGCACCCAAATACCCTTAGATGGTTTACAGATGGCTTCTTTCCACTCCACGCTTCAACTAGAATCTTGTCTTGAACTGTTTTTTTTTGACACCGGTTCAGCAAATAGATTGTTGTGGCTACATATTCTGCCTAGAACAACATGGGCAAACCCTTCTCATGAAACATCGACTTCGATATCTCTTCCACGATTCTATTTTTTCTTTTTTCTACTCCATTCTGTTGCGGGGTGTATCCTACCGTTAGCTGTCTGTCCAAACCAATATCTTCACAGAACTTGTTGAAATCGTTAGAGTTATACTCGCTACCTCGGTCACTTTGCAACACTTTGATTAAGTGCCCGCTTTGTCTTTCTACATACTGCTGAAATTTCTTGAAAATAGAAAACATATCCGACTTCTGTCTCATAAAATACACCCATGTCATTCTTGAATATTCATCAATGAAGGTAAGAAAATACCTGTTGCCACTCTGAGATGGTGATGGCATTGGACCACATACATCGGTGTGAACTAGCTCCAACGGTGCTTTAGCTCGCCACGCCTTCTCTTTTGGGAATGCATCTCTGTGATGTTTTCCGAGTGCGCATCCTTCATAAACTTCCTTCAACTCTTGAATTGTTAGAAGTCCATACACCATGCTCATTTGCTGAAGGTTTTGTAGACTTTGAAATTCAAGCGTCCAAGCTTTCTATGCCATAACCAAGAGTCAGCAACCACCTCGGCTTTGAGAGCAACATTGTTGTAAGAGAAAATAAGACGGAAACTCATGTTTTCCTCCCTCTTGACCTTTGCTACTTCGCACTTTCTTTGATCAAGAATCTTACAGGAGAGGTCCTCAAAATGGACAGCGTATCCACGTTCTAACAGTTGTCCAACACTCAATAATTTTTGTGCTAAGTCAGGTATAAACAACACATCTTGAATATCTTTTCTTCCCTTCTTCGTTTCTATGGAAATTGTTCCCTTTCCTTTTGCACCAACCGAGACACCATTTCCCATCTTCACCTTGGAATTGCAGGCTGAATCAATCTCTTTGAAGATGCTTTTGTTACTGGTAATATGATTGCAATATCCACTATCAATGAACCAAACTTCGTTCTTCTGTTCTTTGGCTACTTGACAGGCGTAAAACATGTACTCATTTCCTTCTTTCTCTTCTACAAAGTTTGCTTGCTGATTTTCCTCCGAGTTACAATAGATGACCATACCTCTTGCACTTGTAACACTGTGGTTTATCTTTAAACTAACAGTTTCTCTCATCATGCCCGTTCTTCTGACAGATTCCATACCTCGGTATTGTGGACGTCTCGATGTTTCTTCTGGTATAATGGCATGTAGCTCTTCCACGACCTCGTGCATAGCGACCTCTTCCTCTTGTGGTTCCTCTACCACGAAAAGATTCTTGAGTTGAGTTCTTCTCGTTATTTCTTGAGACAACATTGAGCTTAGCTTGAAAGGCACTCTCTATGGCTTTTTCTGTGCGTAAATTCAGTTTTTTCTCAAATGCTTTAATAGAACCCATCAGTTCTTCGACACCTAAAGTTTCAAGATCTTTGGTCGGTTATATGACGAAAACAATGGAATCATACCTTTCGGGTAAGCTGATGAGAATTTTCTCAACAATTCTTTGATTAGAAACTGTTTCTCCATACATCTTCATTTGATTTATCACGTCCATGACTCGGGTGAAATAATCTTTTAAGAACTCGGAATCCTTCATCTTCAAGTTCTCGAACTCCCTTCGTAAAGATTGAAGCTTTATGTTTTTAACTTGGGAAATTCCTCTATATTCCTTTTTAAGAATATCCCACGCTTCCTTTGATCTTGTAGTGTTGATGATTCTTGGGAAAATAGTTTTCGTGACTCTTTCTTGAATCAAGAGAAGAGCTTTAGCATCTTTCTTGATGTTCGCCTTTAATTCCCTGGCATCACCGTTTGATAAGGTTTCCTTATCTTCCGTTTCTTCAAAAACGTCCTCTACATACTCCAAGAGATCCTGTGAGATGAACAATGTTCTCATTCTCACACACCAGAAATTGTAATTTTCTCCATCGAATTTTGGTACATAACTTTGCTTGTTGTATTTGCCCATTCTTCCCTAGGCTCTGACACCAATCTGTTGGAATTATTGATTTGAACGAATACTGTAACTTGGTATATTAGATTAACTCAGAGGTTACATGACTTTTTCTTATGCCAACTCCTATGGTTGGTAACATACTCTTATAGATAGCAATATACTCTATTACCAAACTTAGCTAGATTATATTGACTCTATATTTATTCTAGGATATTATTCTCCTTGATTCCTGCCTTTATTCTAGCATACATGATTTCCTTCTGTTAAGGAATTACTTTCAACAATTCTGTGGTGATTTGAGTTTCTGATGGTTTTTTTTGGTGTTTTGAACTCGAGTTGAAGAAAGCCTGTGATGATATTTAGTAGTTGAGAGAATATAGGAAACGAGTTTTTACAAACTCAGATAAACAAACTTTCGCGGCAACGATGGTTATCGAAAAATAAAACTGAAGGAACCAAAAGTCAAAAGGAAAAAATATTCTCGAGCTCTCAAAAGAAACTGGAGAAAAAGTGAGCCATCGAGAAAATTTGGGCACTAAATCACAGAGGAGATTAGAGAGGAGCTTGATGTGGGCTTTAGTTGGGATGGCGTGGCCCATTGGTTAGGTGAGGTTTATATTATGACTTTATTCATGTTTTTGGCCATTTGGAGCGGGTTTGGCGACTTATTTCGACCGAGGTTCGAGCACGAACACCTTTATTTTTGGTATATCTATATGAGAGACAATTCACTTCTTTTTGAGATATATTTTATCAATCATATATTATTTTCTGGAGAGAAGCAAAGGGACTTGGGAGTTAGAGACTTTTCTTGCTTTACTTTTCTACTTATTAAGAAATCCATGAGTAGCTACTTATTAAGAAATCCATGAGTAGCTAAAATTTTCATATTAGTTAAAGATGTATTTCATGAACATGTCACTAAATTAATATATTAGTTTTATCATCTTAATTAAATCATTATTATCTTGTTCTACTAATTATCATCGCCATGTATGATTGTGTGAATGTTTTTTTAGGAGTGCTACTAAATAAGCATGAATGCATATCTATTGATAGACTAGGATTTTGAGATACATAATTGTTGATAAACCTTGTCATAAATAGCATATTGTGATTATCAATTGTATTCAAACCTTTGTGTGATTGCATGTAGATGCTTGACCTATGTTAATTATATTACTTGTAGTATATCTATTGTATTGATTAGTCTAATTCAAAGAACTTAATGTTCTTGTAGGATTAAACCTAATAGCATGTCACATTAGGTTGTTCTATGAGTAGTAATTGCATATTCATCGTTATGGTATATGATGACATAAGGAATTACCGAAATATGCTCTTGATGGGGTACTTGATAGACACATTTTAGTGTCTAATTTGCACCTTAATTTCTAGTGAGTTAGTATTCGATTTTGTGTCTATTACGTGTTTTATTGCTTTTGTAGGTACATTAGAAGAATAAAGATTTGTGGAAAAATTGGCTCAAAAAAGTGTTCAAAGCACCCGGGAAAATGGATCAAGGCACCCACACTTTGGATTGGGGCACCCTTGGATCGGGCTGAGCTGGATCGGGTCAACCCAGCGAGCCAGCGGGTCAACCCAGCGAGCCAGCGAGTCAACCCAGCGAGCCAGCGAGTTAACCCAGGATCGGCCGATCCAACTCATCGGGAAAGTCCTGTTTCAAACAGGAATGGATTTGGTTGCAATTTTTGGGTTGTTTTCGGCAATTGAAGATGACCCATTGCAATTAGAGTTGGAAGAAATCGAAAGACATCAAGAAATCCCGTGAAATCAGCTCGAGAAACCCATTTATGGCCGGAATCAGGACTCGGTTCCTGTTTGGATTGGGATTGAAGAATTGGAGTGATTCGAGAGAGTTCTATTAGGTTTAGAACTCTCTCTAGGGTTTGTGAAGTCTATAAATACCAAAAGAATCGAAGAAAAACATATACAGAAGCCTAGGGAGCGATTCAGAGAAAATCCGGTGAAGTTCCGGTGCCGCCGGTGACCTGCTGGTGCTCCGGCCGGCGTGTTCTTCATCCACCATCACCGAAGAAGACGACTCAGTAACATTTATAAGTGTTGCTGTTCCACTGTTGCAGCTCTGCTCCTGTTGCGTTAAGTTTTGAACGTTCTGTTGCTTAAAGCTCTTTGTAACAGCTGAACCCTGTTCTGTGACACTTATATACGTATCTGTTCAGCTGTTGCACTATTCTTAAACCTTGTAATCAATATTTTGAGCAATGAAACCAACTTTTGAGCAAGTTTTCTTCACCATGGGGTAAGTTTATTTACTGGGATGATGGATAAGGTATTTTCTCAATTTTATGTGATTTAATTATTTTCTAATAGTTATTTATAATTCTTTTATTATTATTTGCATGGATTTAAATTAGAAAAAAATGGTTTTTATTAAATAGTTGTGTTCTCTTTTGATGGGTCATGCTTAGTTAATTACTCTTGATGTCCCATGCTTAGGATTTACAATTATTCTTTTAGGAAACATATTTTTGGCAAACTTGAATTAAATTGTTAAAAAGAATTACATGATTAATCACATGAATTGTTAGAAATAACTGAATCCTGATTCCTAGTTTTCTCCATATTTTCTAAAAATCATCTCTAGTGTATTTTCCTGATTTTTATTAGTTTAGGTTAAGTCCAATATTTTCTAAAATCATTACCTTCACAAGTTCGAGAATCGAATCTCTTTTTACCACTATATAAAACCACATCAGTACTCTAGGACTCTTGATAATGAGTGATTAAGTGAAAACTCCAGTTATCAGTTAAAGTGCATGTCTTATGATTGAAGATGAACCCTTAACCAGTACTCTCAACCTATTGATTCTCTTTATTCATTATTTCCTAGTATAATTACTTTAGTCTTAAAACACAAAATTCCCCCAGTTTACATAAGTTTTCAAATACGAATAACAACCCATATTTCCCTGTGGATCGAAATTGTTCTTATAACTATACTCTTATTCATAATTTTGAAGTGAAATAACTTAAAATAATTTTGCTTGGCTGATAAATGACCACCAACCCTATAAACTCTTGTAAAAAACTATTATTGATTTTGTCGTTGGAGCTTATTTTTTGTTTTTTACAGGTTTATCACATCTTAATTATCAGAAGGAGGAGATCAATCATCAGCATCATCAAAATTATTTCCAGTGAAAATCTACTAGAAGCCAAGTAGGAAATAATCAGAGAAATAATATCTACATTAAATCTGGAAAATAAACTAAAATTAGAAAAAAAATAACTAACCAAAAAAAAGGTACAAACAGTCAGGGTGAGACGTTCAATTACTGAAATGAATACACTGGTAAACCAAAAAATGAGTCCAATATTTTTTTTAATGAAGTAGTGATGCTTGTCGTAAATACAACAAATTAATCAATATATTTCCCACTAATTAACTGGTAATATAGTGGTAGTAAGGATCGCTCCCACTGACAACTGTGTAATTGATAGGTTATTAAAATTAACAAAACTAGAATAAACGAAAACACAAAGGGGGCTTGGTTGTTTAATTACTAAGAATATAGTAATAAAAAGACAATAAGAATAAAGAGATGAATAAGGAGTCCTTCGCTGTTACCAAACGCTAACTCAAGTAGTATACTTATCTATCTTTCGTTAGAATCATTCATCACCAACTGTAGAATAACAGCTAGATCACTTTTATCCACAGAACTCCTTTTATCACTGGATACAGAAGTTCTCGACGACCAAATTCTATTCGTCTGAGTCACCAAGTAGTAGGTCACTCAAGGTGTAACCCAATCGAACGCTTTAGGATTGTTAATTTAGGTTGATACCAATAGTTAAACTCTTAGATCAAGGTCCACTTGTTGGTGTGGTCTTCACTCGCAATCGCTCAACAGAATCCCTTTGCAAGGTATCACGATTTCTAGTTGTGTGCGAGTCGATGTATGATTATTTATCTCATAACTCAATACTAGCATTAGAATGATCAATATAATAATTTGGTTGCGCACCCAAACAATATAGAAATCAACCATAAACCCTAGATGTTGTGAAAACAAACGGTTATGATTAGAACTCCAAATAAACTTGTATAACTAATAAAGCTTCACACTTAGAACATTGAATTTATCGTTGATCAACAAAAAGTTTAGCTATTCATATTACAAAGAAGAATGGTTTCCCCCTAAAGGGGTAAACCCTAGGTTTAAGATGTAGAAGTTGTGATATAAGAGGTAGAATATATGATATTACTTAAAAGATGTCTTGTTTGAGCTTTAGATGTCTTCTTTTATAGCCTTCAATGCTTGGCTCTCAAGTATCATTTCTTTCTAGGGTTTAGAATCCTTTCAGGATCGTGTTTTCCTTGTTTTAGATGCCCAAACGTGTGCCAAACTACCCCTGTTACGGTTGGGTCCAACCCAACCGAAATAACGACAAGAAAATCTTGTCAAAATCACTATATTTACGGTTGGGTTCGAGTCCAATGAACCCAACCGTAATTATACCTGGACACGTTTTTGTATTTCATCATTTTGGTAATAACTCCCTTATACGATGTCCGATTGACCTCATTATTTTTGGGTTGGATTTGTTTCTTCGTCCTATACAAGATGGTAATGATCAAATCTTCATATTTCTTCGATTAAATTTCCGGTTAGGTTTGATAGCCTAGACCCAACTATAAATCTTCCTGGAATCCTTTTTTCAACACTTTAATGTCCTCCCTTCCCCTTCTTAGTTCTTTTCAACACCGTTTCCATTGTTTTCAGATGATTCACCTAAAAAACAAATAAAATAGAAAACAATAGTAATACAAAGTAATTTGCAAGAATTATATCTAAAACAAAAATGAATTTGATACTATAAACATGTAAATTAACACTTATCAAATTCCCCCCCACTTAACATTTGCTAGTTCTCTAGCAAACTACTATCTAAACTAAAATACTTCAAACTAGTACAATTCCCTTTAGTTGAGGACACGATTGCACTTAGCATGTGCAACAAGCCTTTAAACCCCTATGTGTCCCTAGTAGACGATCTATAGTATCGTGAGGGTTTGGAAGAGGTATACCCATAAAACCTACTCCAACTTCAAACTCACAACAATCCAAAGATCTATGAGGACATAAAGTTTCTACACACTAATAATAAGAAGTTAGAAAAATGCCAAAAAATATTATTCTCCATGCTTAACTCTTGAATTAGGAGAAAACCAAGCATATGAAAGAATCCAACCTCGAGAGCGATCGAATAAGCATTCCACCTCAAATTCTGCCTCACCAATAGGGTGGTATGAAATTGCAATCAAAAGACGCATTTTATGGTTCTCATGTGTGCAGGCAGGAGTGAAGATAGAAATCCTGCACACGTTGAATGGTGGGAAGAAAAATAAAACTTTCGAATTATATTTTGTCATCCCATAGACACGTGCAGAAAAGAACCTTTTTCTTTTATTTCTGATGATCTCTAATAAAAGGAAATCAACCACTATATAAGGATGAGAATGTTAACTACCTTCTCACCCGGTCTACAATCAACACCACTCTCACAACAAATAGAGACGTCTTCGGCTTCAACTGTAGATGATGAACTCTTGAACTTTGTAGAACTTTGACAAATTGTAACTTTTTTCCTCAATTTCTTGTTGCTTGAAACTTCTTTATAAATTTCTTCTTCCCTACGAAATTATTAAATGATCACAAAAAAAAAAATACACTAAAGAAATATAAAACATTTTTTTCCTTTTTTTTTTAATAATAAGAAATAAAAAATACAAACTAAAAAGATATAATGAAACTAATATGGCCGTGGGAGAAGGAATTTACAACTTGACTCTTCACAACTTATACTGTCTCGGTATCATAAACTTCATAAAATCCACTTCTTTTGATTTTCTTTTTTTTTATTATTTTGTTTTGTCTTTCACTTTTGGTATATAATTTTGATCCTCTTTTTGTTGCTTGCAAACCTTGAATGTATTCAACTTTCTTCGTAATTTTGTAGTCGCTCCGCTTGTTGATGACGATGTGTTTCTATTACTGCTTTGTCGAGTGAATAATGCCGACTACAAACTAGACTACAAAATAAAGTTAGCAATTTTGATGACACCCTCGTGTTTGATAGAATTAGCACTCAAGAGATCAGAAAAATGTTGAAGGGGTGCGTGGCTGGGTAGATCATCATCCTACCCTGAATTAATGTAGGTCAACACACACTCTAAAGGATAATTTTTAGACATCTACAAAGAATTAAAAGTGTAGGGCTTCGCTTGATGTAACAATAGGTAGTCTCCACTAATATTGATCAACTTCTATAATACTGTATTCTTTCTGCACCTAATTTTCCACCGACGCTTTAAGTTCCTTTTTTCCAGCAATTTCCTCTCAACAACTAAGAATCCCGAATATAGTTCTAGCCTCTCAAAACTAAGCCCTCTGAATATAGTTCTCTAATACTTCTAAGTTCAGTTATTTCGATAAGAACTCCATATGTAAACTTAGCTAGAAGTATACTAAGTGAATCTAAAAATATCTAAAAGTTGGAGGTTTTCATGCAAATATGTACAATTTTTTTGAAAATGAACCTACAAAAGTGAAAACTCTAAGTAAAAAACAAAAACTCTATATGCTAAATACTGCCCCACACTTAAACTTTACATTGTCCTCAATGTAAATTGACTCCTCCAATGTAAAATCAAGATGGGAAATTTCTAATAATATGATAAGCAAAATTAATAAATTAAAAAGATAAAGATAGAATACAAAACCAATGGGTTGCCTCCCATTCAACGCTTAGTTTAACATCCTCGACCTGACATTCTGGTCTCCCGTACACTAGCAATCTGAAAATTTAGGGATCCACCCAGATAACAATCTGCAATTCTAATAAATGCTTTACAGGATGATTAACATAAGATATAAATAATGAAATTGTTATTTTATGGAAGTTACCCTCACACTTAGTCTTTTCTACACCTGAAATGTATAAAGAACGTAGAATACGAGAACTTCTACTGGTTCCTCTCGGTGAACCTACACAATGTTAGAATCAAACATATCTAGTGGTGGATAATTAGAAGAAAAACAATTCTTAAGAATTTTAATAGCGTATATACCCAACCCTAAGTGAGGTAGCTCCTTAAAAATCGGGTTAACAACTTTTTGAGGAACTATTTCGATTGGGGGAGGAGAATCAAAAGATATAGAATTATGCACAAGATTAGAAAACTTTTTATAGGATCCTCATCATTCTTAAATAACTCTAATGAATTATTTACCTCATGTGTGTCGTGGTCATCTGTCAATTTTTTTGAAAACCATTCTTCATCAATGTGTGTTTTAACCTAAATCTCAATATCATTATAATCCTTGGTAAGCTCAATTGGGTCTTCCACGAAATCAATCAATTTGGTTTCATTCTCAATCACCGTCTTTTCAACACTCTCGTCATCTGAATCAAATTCCGCTCTAAGGATATCTTCTTCGTTGTAAGTCCTAAGGTATTCAGTATGAGTTTCATCCGACGAAATAATCGGGTCAATTACTTGCATATCAACCGACCTTAAAATATTATAATCCGGATATTGTTTTTCACTCTGATATGCGTTTGAGTACACTACCTCGTTTATAACAATGGTTATGTTATACCAAGTCTCCTTCTTTTGAAAAGGCGAATGATCATTATTATGATCCAGAGTTGGCATAAATTCATTATTGTTACATGGAATTTCGAAAGGTTGATCATTGTTTTCCATGTCCTCCTTAATTTGATCCATATCTCCTCTTAAGTTTTTCACACCTGTTTGAAGTTCTTTGAGTGACTCATCGATGTTCCAAAAATATTGAATCATTTGCCTTTGACACTCTTCTAATATAGTATAGAAAGTATTTGCAAAACTATAGACTTTTTGATCAAGAACATAACTATCCTCCTATCCTTGTGATTATTCACTCCGTTGTAAGGTTGTTGGTATGCATGAGAATAACCATAATGTTTCGTAGGGTATTATTCGTAGCCAAAAGATTGGTATTGATTATACCCTTGGTATGGTTGGTAGTTTTCATAACTTTGAGACTGAAAACCGTATTGATTACCACTATTATATGATTATTCTTGTGCACCATACATGTTATTGAATGGAAACATGGCGACTCACAAGAATTAAAGATAAAATCTAAACAAAAACCAAAAACCTAAAACAAAAATAACTAAAAGTGATACTTACAACCTGTTTTCAGAATTTACCTCCCGCTTCTGACGAGAGTTGAACACATTCAACGAGTTCTTAATACCACGAAAACCTAAAAAAATTCCGAAAAACACTAGATAGAAACGTGAAAATTTCTAAACTACTAAAACAAGCTAAAACAAATAAAAAATCAATTAGCTACTTCTCCCCGGCACCGGCGCCAAAATTTGATGCATGTCGTAAGTGCAATAAATTAATCAATATATTTCCCACTAATTAACTGGCAATATAATGGTAGTAAGGATCGTTCCCACAGAGAGCTATGTAATTGATAGATTATTTAGATTAGCAAAACTAGAATAAACAAAAACACAAAGAGGGATTGATTGTTTAATTACTAAGAATATAATAAAAAGACAATAACAATAAAGAGATGACTAAGGAGTCCTTCGTCGTTAACAAACGTTAACTCAAGTAGTATACTTATTTATCTTCGTTAGAATCATTCATCACCAACCGTAGAGTATCAGCTAGATAAATGCTATCCCCAAAACTCCTTTTATCAATGGATATGGAAGCTCTCGACTACTAGATTTTATTCGTCTGAATCACCAAGTAGTAGATCACTCAAGGTGTAACCCAATCGAACGCTTTAAGCTTTGTGAATTTAGGTTGATCCCAGTAGTTAAACTCTTAGATCAAGGTCCACTTGTTGGTGTTGTCTTCATTCACAATTGCTCCACAAAATCCCTCTGCAAGGTATCATGATTTATAATTGTGTACGAGTGGATAGACGATTACTTATCTCATAACTCAATACTAGCATTAGAATGATCAATAATATAATAATTTGGTTGCGCACCCAAACAATATAGAAATCAATGATAAACCATAAATGTAATGAAAACAAACGATAAAACTCCAAATAAACTTGTATAACTAATAAAGCTACACGCTTAGAACATTGAATTTATCCTTAATCAACAAAAAGTAGCTATTCATATTACAAAGAAGAATGGTTTATCCCTAAAGGGATAAACCCTAGGTTTAAGACGTAGAAGTTATGATATGAGGTAGAATATATGATATTAATTAAAAGATATCTTATTTGAGATTTAAATATCTTCTTTTATAACCTTCAATGCTTAGCCCTCAAGTATCTTCTCTTTCTAGGGTTTAGAATCCTTTCGGGACTGTGTTTTCCTTGTTTTAGATGCCCAAACGTGTGCCAAACTACCCATGTTACGGTTGGGTCCAACCCAACCGAAATTATGACAAGAAAATTTTGTCAAAATCACCAGATTTACGGTTGGGTTCGGGTCCAATGAACCCAACCGTCATTATACCTGGACACATTTTTGTATTTCACCATTTTGGTCATAACTCCTTAATACTATGTCTGATTGACCTCATTATTTATAGGTTGGCTTCATTTCTTCATCCTCTTTAAGATGGTAATGACCAAATCTTCATATTTCTTCAACTAAATTTACGGTTAGGTTCGATAAACTAGACCCCAACTGTAAATCTTTCTGGAATCCTTGTTTCAACAGTTTAATATCCTCTCTTTATCTTCTTAGCTCTTTTCAATATTGTTTCCATTGTTTTCAGATGATTCACCCAAAAAATAAATAAAATAGAAAACAAGAGTAATACAAAGTAATTTGCAAGAATTATAGCTAAAACAAAAATGAATTTGATACTATAAACATGTAAATTAGGCACTTATGAAATAGGGGCTTCAAAAGACCCCTAAGTTTTATTTATTAGACTACCTCATTCAAATTGAGGTTTGGATAATTACATAGAAGAGGTGGTAGATAGATTTACCCTCCTCTTTTATCATTATACATTGCAAATTGACATAACAAATGTGCAATGTGATTTACATTTTTAAGAAATACATAAAACCAAATAACATGGAAGTGAATAACAAAGATCTTGATCCTACAAGTGAGAAATATAGTGCTCCAAGGAATATCTTGAGCATTCCCCAAAATGGCTTGTTGACCGTTGATTGCATCCCTCTCAATTATTACATCAGTAAGATTAAGATTTTTTTTCAATTGAATTTCCAAATCACATACCTTTGTCTTATCCATCAGAGAAGAAGTTTATCAAAATCTGTCTGGTACCTGTAAATATTACAGAATGATCCCGAATAACCTTCCACACGAATACTAGAATAAGATTTGGTTCAACATAACATATCTTCTCTATTCTTCTTTCCACTCTGGATTTGGATTTATGAGAATGTTGACACAATATTTGAAGAAGAATTATGATGTTATAAATCTATATATTGATTATATCATCGAATTCCATAAGAAATCCCCAAGGGCTATGATAAATCATTGCAAAAGTGTAGTGAAATAACTATGACATGAAACAACTATTGATAATATTTATTGAAATCAAACAAAAAAACAAAAATCTAAACTATTGCAAAAACGCAATATTTTTACTAAAAACAAAACAACAAACTAATTTTTTTTAGATTTGCTCTGTAGATATAAAATCTCAGATTCAAAACCGAACAAATCCATATTAAAGAAGAAAAATAAGATGAATAAAAATTATGATAACTTAGATTTTTTTTTTAAAACATACATTTATAAAACAATCATTCTATAAGAGTATATGAACTATCTAAAAACCATCTCCTTATATGAAAGTGGATCCGTCCATTGGGGATAAGCAGAGGATTATTTTTAAACCCACTATTTAGAAAAATATGAAAAGACGTTTTTTATATAGCCTGTACACACGGTCCACAGTGAATTTTTGTTTAGAAAAAAAACGAAAAACTGTACAGAATTACGAGAATATGTTTTGAAGTGTGTGTTATGTATGAAAATTACCTAGCAAGGGAATAGTACCCAAAAGAACAACAACCAGAAAGTAGAAGAAGGCTAGAAGCACATACAATGGAGTTTTAGGTCTAGGATAGTGGCCCACGCACGTTCACGGCAATTATGATGTTCTCCTAGATGGCCACGCGCCACACCTATACTCATATTCTCCACTATATATTGAATTGATGCCAAATCAAACTCAAAAAAAGTTAAGAGAAAGAGACACAACAAAAGCATACTACAACTTCAATCGCGCCTGAAACAAAAAGAAAAGCGGAGGGAAAAAATGCTCCAATTGCTGTTAATGTTGACTTTTCAAACTTCAGCGTTCTTTATTGAACTCGATCATCAACATAGTGAGCACTTTTGGACTTATTTTTAAGCTTCATCGTGTAGATGATTAGAGATGCATCCAACAGTAAAACCCGTAAATTAATCCGTGATATTTCAAATCATTTTTCTTTAAAAGTGAGCACAAAAATACAGGGAGAAAATATCTCAAGATTATTAGCTCTCGGTTCTATAAATAAGGGAAAATATAGTGTGTGGAGCTAAAGTAGAGATAGTTCTTCTCAATGACGCGCTTTCGGTAAAGCTGCTAATACCACCAATATCAGATAGCAGATTTTAGAATGGTGATAGTCGTGCACGGTGGAGAAGCAGGGCACGTGCATTACCATTTAATTACAAAACCATTCTGCTTAGTTAATTATTGTATTCTTAATTACTTTCACCAGTTGATTAGTCAGATGAATATTTTTGATTAGTTTGGTTCTTCATGTGCTCTTCTTTTCCATCATGCCCGTCTTACCTGCTCGATCATCAACAGTCACAGGTGGTAAGCTCTAGTAAGAATTCATTTCCATTTCCATTATTACATTTGCTCTTACCACTTTTTTTTTCTGCCGGAAAACTTTCGTTTCTCCATGTTTTCACTAATGTTGTATTTTGATGATATAGTTAGTTAAATTCAATTGATACTGACCAAATTATCTCTAGCCTCACCAAAAATATTGTCATTGAGTTATAAAAAATAAAACTTGACTGATTCCGAACTGAATATCACCAGAAAAAATAACTAAGATTTTTGTACTTGATACTAGTTCAAAAATTCACATTAGGAAATCCGACTTTAACCATCCTATTTTAATTCTCAGAACTGAAACAGAGATTTTTCTATCAAGGGAGACCAAGACTATTCTCATTTGAATACTGATCTCGACTTGAACAAATTCGGTCAATTTTTTGCAGGATAGAGACTACACAGGCAACACGACTATTCATCACGTTATGTTGGAGAAAAATGAAGTTATAAAATGCTTTAGTCTTGGTAGGAATGGATTTTAGACTAAGTGGTCACTAAGAGACACTAGTTCATTTTTCACTATTGTGAATGAAGAATCTTTAGTCCCGTATTTAAGAAACTAGAGATGAGTTCTCCTTTTATTACCACAAAAAATGCAACTAAAGGAGAGCCCTTAGGGTTTAGAAGCTTTTGTGATTGGGGGAGGACTAAGGCAATGTGCTAGTAGGAGCAAACATACTTTTCACACATGTGCGGTGCTTCGCACCGAAGCATACACGGTTGCGTTGCGGTGCTTGCGGGTGCGGGCGTAGCTAAGGCTGCGAGCCAACCAAGATTTACGTTTTTGGAAATAAAGTTTTAATTAAATTTTGTTTTAAATGTGGGGGCGTATGACCCGGCGAGTATAACTCTTGTCATAAAAGAAAATATATTTTGACCATTTTACTACAGTTTCATAATTAAATTTCACACTTAATTTTGTGATTAATTATAAATTAATTCTCATTAATTACGCCACTTATTTCACTTCATCTTTTGGCTATAAAAGAAAGAAAAATTTTCATTTCAAACTATTCCAGAGCAGGTTACTATCCCTAGCTCTTTTTCCTTCTTCTTGCTTTGTTTTGCGCAAATTGAGTGTTTATTTCCTTTATATCTATCTTGCTGTTAAGTTCTAGAGGGTGATTAGTATTGTGCTTATACTAATCATAATGTGAAGTTCTATCCTGGACACATCTTCTCTGTTGGGGTATAACATCTCTCATTATTGAGGAGTACCCGAGAACTATTGTGTTAAGGAAAATTTGCTGAGCAGGTGGCTCTGTCCTTGTGGGTGCATCAACTTCAGAGTGTATATCAATTTCCTAACGTTAACAAATTTTTCTCTGTTTAGTCTTTTTCATTGTTGCAGAAACAACAATCTTAACACAATATTTATTTCTTCTGTTTCAATGGATAAAAGTGATGTAGACAGACCACAAAAATTCAGTGGAAAAGACTTCAAAAAATGGCAATCCAAGATGTTGTTCTTTCTGATTTTCACATGTTGGATGAATTAGTACTGAAACCTTTTGATGAGACTTTGAATGATCCGGGTAATGAAAGAGAATTAAAGAGGTGGGAAAACAAAACTATATGGCCAAAAACCATATTCTGAACTGTTTAGAAGATGCTCTTTATGATTTCTATAACACAAAAGAAAACTTTTCTGCGTTTGACTTATGGGCTGCCTTGGAAGCAAAATATAAAGCGGAAACTGCTGGTAGTAAGAAATTTTTGGTAGCCAGGTTCCTTGAATATAAAATGACAAATGACAAATCTGTGGTCGACCAATTTCTTGAACTTCAGTGCATTATTAATGAAATTATTGCTGAAGGTATGGTGATTGATGAAACGTTTCACGTATCTGCGGTCATTAAGAAATTACCTTCTTCTTGGTCTGAATACAAAGGAATATTGAGACATGAAACTGGTGAAGTCAGTATGGTTCAATTGAGTAAGAAGATTCAACTGAAAGAATTGTTGTGTTCAGAAGACAAGAATGTATCTTCCACAAGGGACATGTCCAACAAAGCCCATGTGATGGAACACAAGTCTTCCGCAAGCCTGGACCGCAAGCCTGGACCGTAACAACGGCAATCCTATGTCCGCACAAAAAATGTACTTTCCCGAAACCCAAATCTGGCATTGGTAAAATTAAAGGTGCGTGTTATGTTTGCGGTATTCCTGGCCATATGGCAATGCATTGTAGGAAACGTAAAGACTTTAATAATAAGAAGCCCAATGCTAATTTAGTTGAAAGCAACAAGAACGAGTTTTCTGGCACGGTGTCTGAAGTCAATTTGGTAACCAATGTGAGAGACTAATGGGTAGGCTATAGTGCTACCAAGCATGTCTGCGGAAACAAAGATATGTTCACCTCCTATAAGAAGGTAGGGGAAGGAGAGAAACTCTACATGGGTAACTCGTCCGCAGCACAGGTTGGAGGAAAAAGGCAAAGTTGGGCTAAAGCTCAATTCTGGCAAAACTCTCACATTGAATGAAGTTCTTCATGTTCTGGACATCTGTAAAAATCTTGTATCTTGTGGTGTATTAGATGATAAGAGATTTAAACTTGTATTTGAATCTGGAAAAGTGATTGTCACTAAGGGTAAAGATTATGTAGAAAAGGTTTATAAGACTAAGGGTCTATATAACTGAATGTAACCTCTGTTGAAATGAATAAAATTGATTCTTCTTATGTTTGTTTGTCATTAAATGTTTGGCATGGTAAACTTGGTCATGTAAATTATAAGTCAATGACAAGCATAGGATGTATACCCAAATTTAATTTAGAAAATGAACATAAATGTGAAATATGCGTAGAATCAAAATATGCTAAAAAGTCATATAGGAAAAATATTCAGAGAAATTCTAAACCCTTAGAATTAATTCACTCAGACCTAGTTGACATGACATATGTTCAAACTGGAGGTGGTAAGAAATGGTTTTCACGTTTATAGATGACTGTACGAGGTACTGTCACATTTATTTACTTAAAGGTAAGGATGATGCCTTAGAAGCCTTTAAGATTTATAAACTAGAAGTTGAAAACCAAATGAGTACTACCATTAAAACCGTTAGGTATGACCGTGGTGGTGAGTATGTAATCCCTATAGGAGATTATTGCATAGAACATGGCATCATACATGAAGTAACTCCTCCTTATTCATCACAATCTAATGGTGTGGCTGAACGGAAAAACCGAACCCTTAAGAAGATGATGAATGCCATGTTAATTAGTTCAGGACTACCTGCAAACTTGTGGGGGGAGGTCGTCCTCTCAACTTGCTATGTATTGAACAGAGTACCCTTTAAAGGATCAGAAAAAACTCCATATGAGTTATGGAAAGGTAGACAACCTTCTTATGCATACTTTAAAGTGTGGGGGTGTTTGGATAAGGTGTCAATTCCTCCACCTAAGAGAACCAAGATAAGATCCAAAACTGTTGACTGTGTCTTCATAGGGTATCCTGAACATACTACTGCATATAGATTTATGGTTGTGAGTTCTGAAATATCTAAAATTGGTATGAATATTATTATGGAATCTAGGGATGCTGTGTTCTTTGAAAATGTTTTTCCTTTGAAAACTGAATCTCGCATGATATGTGTTGATCCCCTAGATGTCCCTTCTACTAGTCAGACATTACCTGTAGAAGAAGATGAATTTGAATTTGAGCCTAGAAGAGGTAAAAGACTTAGAATTAAAAAATATTTTGGGCCAGACTTCATAACATGCTTAGCTGAGACTGATCCACAGACTTATAGAGAATCCATGACTTCTTCTAAAGCTCCATGGTGGAAAGAATCCACTATTATTGAAATTGATTCCATTATACAAAATGATACTTGGGAGATTGTAGATTTACCTCTAGGGTGTAAACCCATAGGTTGTAAATGGATCTTCAAAAGGAAACATAAAGTAGATGAAACTGTGGAAAAATACAAAGCTAGATTAGTAGCTAAAGGCTATAAACAAATAGAAGGTGTAGATTTATTTGATACTTATTCACCTGTTACGAGAATTACTTCCATTAGGATGTTAATTGCTATTGCTGTCATTCATAACTTAGAGATACATCAAATGGATGTAAAAACAGCTTTTCTAAATAGTGAATTAGATGAAAAAATTTATATGGACCAACCCGAGGGCTTCATAGTGAAAGGTTGTGAAAACAAAGTTTGTAAACTGAAAAAATCTTTGTATGGTTTGAAACAAGCACCTAAACAATGACATGAATTTTTTTATCATGTAACGATTTCTAGTGGTTTTAAAATAAATAAATATGACAAGTGTGTTTATACTAAACTTGTGAATGATGCCTGTGTGATTGTATGCTTGTATGTTGATGATATGATTATACTTGGTACAAACATGGATGTAATTAATTCCACTAAGAACATGCTAAATGAGAACTTTGACATGAAAGACTTAGGCCCCGCTGATGTAATCTTAGGGATGAAGATTAGAAGAGATTCGAATAGATATAGTCTTAATCAATCTCATTATGTTGAATCCGTGCTTAGAAAATATAACCAGTTTGATAGTAAACCTGCTTGCACTCTGTATGATCCTTGTGGTATACTCAAGAAGAACAAGGGTAATGGAGTTTCACAACTTGAATATTGACGTGTCATAGGAAGTCTGATGTATTTAATGAACTATATGAGACCAGACATTGCTTATGTTGTGAGTAGGTTAAGTAGGTATACATGTAATCCGAGACAAGAGCACTGTGATGCACTTATTAGAGTGTTAAGGAACTTGAAGTACACTTTAAACTTTTGTTTAAATTATGAGAGATAACCTGTGGTCCTTGAAGGATATTGTGACGCAAACTGGATTGCGGACTCAGAGGAATCTAAGTCTACGAGTGGATATGTTTTCACTCTAGCTAGCGGGTCTGTATCTTGGAAGAGTTCCAAACAAACATGTATAGCTCGATCCACCGTGGAATCATAGTTTATTGCATTCGATAAAGCAGGAGAGGAAGCCGCTTGGCTAAGATGCTTTTTGGAAGACATTCCTCTTTGGCATAGGCCTGTGCCAACTATATCTATACATTGTGATAGTTAAGCTGCAATATCTAATGCTAAATACATCAACTATAATGGGAAGTCTATACACATTCGTAGAAGACACAATTCCCTAAAACAACTAATCTCAACTGGCGTTATTTCTGTTGACTTTGTGAGTTCTAAAGAGAACATCGCGGACCCTTTGACGAAAGGTTTGTCCAAGGAGATAGTTAGTATTGCATCGAGGGGGATGGGGCTTAAGCTCATCAAACAAACTTGCCATGAAGGATAATCAACCTTGCTGACTGGAGATCCCAAGATCAAGGTTTCGAATGAGACAACTAATTTGTGGTGGGTTAAAGGAAACACTATCACAGAATTTCATTCTCTGTCCCTTCCCTATGGTGTAGACGTGATAGAGTGACTGCATGTGAGGATGACTTTTTATTAAGTCTTAATGAGTTCTATAGTTTCAATTTAAGATTGAAGTGGGGTGTAGCAGTAAACACTCTTGATAGAACTCAGCTATCTGAATGGGGAAGTGGGTCGCTTCCTACGAAAAATTGAGCTGATTCTCTAGAGCATTCTGAGAAACGGGATAAGTCCAGGGCCAAAATGGACACAATGACACGAACTTAACAACACTTAGAGAGATATCACGCGTGGAAGTTATTTCCGGTAATTTTTCACTAAGCAAAGGTTCAAGACCTTATGGACACCTATTGCCTAAGAGGTATTTCTCGCTTTCTGAATTTTATCGGGTTTTCATTCATGTGGGGGATTGTTGGAGAAAAATGAAGTTATAAAATGTTTTTATTCTTGGTAGGAATGGACCTTAGGACCAAGTGGTCACTAAGAGACACTAGCTCATTTTTCACTATTGTGAATGAAGAACCTTTAGTCCCACATTGGAGAGACTAGAGATGAGTTCTCCCTTTATTACCACAAAAAATGCAACTAAGGGAGGGCCCTTAGGGTTTAAAAGCTTTTGTGGTTGGGGGAGGACTAAGGCAATGGGCTAGTAGGAGAAAACATACTTTTCACACATGTGCGGTGCTTCACACCGAAGCATGCACGCTTGTGGTTGCGGTTGCGGCTTGCGAGATTGCGTGCTTGCGTTGCTTGTGTGCTGCGGGATTGAGTATGCTTGTGGGTGCGGACGTATCTAAGGCTGCGGGCCAACCAAGACTTACGTTTTTGAAAATAAAGTCTTAATTAAATTTTGTTTTAAATGTGGGGGCGTATGACCCGGAGAGAATAACTCTTTGTCATAAAAGAAAATATATTTTGACCGTTTTATTACCGTTTCATAATTAAATTTCACACTTAATTTTGTGATTAATTATAAATTAATTCTCATTAATTACGCCACTAATTTCATTCCATCTTTTGGCTATAAAAGAAAGAGAATTTTTCATTTCAAACTTACTCCAGAACAGGCTACTATCCCTAGTTCTTTTCCCCTATTCTTACTTTGTTTTGCGCAACATTGTTTGTTTATTGCCCTTCCTATCAATTGTTGTTGAGTTCGTTTGAGGGTGATTTGTATTGTGCTAATTCAAATCATAACAGACAGTTCTATCCTGGACACATCTTCTCTGTTGGGATATATCATCTCTCATTATTGAGGAGTATCCGAAAACTATTGTGTTAAGGATAATTTGTTGAGTAGGTGGCTTTGTCCTTATGTGTGCATCAACTTCAGAGCGTATATCAATTTCCTAACGTTAACAAATTTTTCTCTGTTTAATTTTTTTCATAGTCGCAGAAACAACATGTTATTGTACCTTTTAAGTCCAAATTTCAAACTCTTGGAAGAACCACTTGCACAATTACTGTTATTGAGATCCGATAATAACTCAAATACAAAGTTAATAGAGAATCACAAGGACCAATTCCAGCCTACATCAGTATTCGATCCCCATAAATATGATTCAAACTTTAATCCTTTGTTTTCCATCTCCTTGTCTCTAACAAAATCCTCAATTTAGAGCAATGAATTAAGAACATTACACCGATGATAAATCCGGTAACTATGTCGCTGAACCAAGCTGTCCACCACTACCGTTAACTAGTACAGGCGTTGTGTCTGTTATTAGTCCACACTATTGTGCCCCTTATCCAGTTGATCTCACCATAATTAGGAAGGTTCTGAAATTAACGCATGATAACTATGATGTTTTAGATGTCAACGGGGATTATTGTTTTCCATATCAAAGATGAGTTTACTCTCGTGCGTCACCACCGTATGTTACTCGACCCTGCCGGAGTCCATATTGTCACTGTTTATGAAAAGGTTTCATTTCTTTTCCTTCCATTCTACCTTTTGTTTTCAATTTTCATCCTAAACATGTGTTTGAATATGTTTTAATTTCAGATAAAGAGTATGCACAGGAGCTTTAACTTGTTCAAGGGAGATAGCAAAGATATGAAAGACCTGGTATTCACTGCGAAACAGTCTCATATGATTCAGTGGACTACCAAACTACATGTGTTCTTAGCAAGCGACACAGAAAAGAGTGTGTGTGATTTTAAGGTCAAAGGTAATTGGTTGGAGAGATCTTGTACCATATATGCCGGAGATCCCGGAGATAAAGATGAAGATGGAGCTTCTAGTAGAGTTATTGCTCAAGTAAGCATATATGTATTATATATAACTTGTATAGCATGCATATGCACACCCATAACATACCATAGCTTTAATTGGTTTCAAAAGAGGTAGTAATTTGCATAATTGATTGAAAAAACCATTGAGAAATTTGGTAATTTGTCTTGATTGTGCTTGTTCAATTGATTGATTTCTGATGAAAAAGAAACTCACGGTGGATAGCGTGGTGCTCGGAAAAGATACATTTAATGTGACCGTGTATCCGAATATCGACTATGCATTTATATTGCTCTTTTTTTTTTGATAAGTCAAAATTCATATTGCTCTTATTACTGTCCTCCATGCCGTTAATGACGCCAGAGCTGAATCATGATTTATGTTTAGCTGAAAACTTTGTGATTTTTTTGTTTGTTTTGTTTTATGATATCCCTCTGCTGTTTTGGTAATAGTGGTTATACCCTATGTCTTTCTTTCATAGTCGTAAAAATGTGCTTTATAACAGAGTACGTTTGCAATTGACAATAGATTCATAGTTGTGATTGTGATTTACATATGGTAAGCTGCCGTGTATAGGGTGAAAAGATTGAATAAAATAGGTTCGGATCCTTTGTCCCGTTTCTACCTTGTTTGTTTCCCTTCCCACCTGTTTATTTATTTGTTTGATGCGCAAGGGATTAGTGAGGCATGTCGTGCCATTAATAACGGAGATTGTGTGAGTCTGCTCTGGGAGCATCTCTAATAAATACATGAGATTTTAACCTCCATTTAAGATAAAATCATCTCAAATAATAGATTCTACAAAGTAGCATGGATGACATACTAAATATAAAGATTTTAAAGAAATTATTAACCAGGTTTACGGGTAAACCTTTTATATAATTTTTCTCTATTTATTTTTATTTAAAGTAAAATTGCACGACTAAGATTTTATATATAAGATATTATAAAGTTTATATCCATGTACTTTGAAGATAGTTTATTAGCTATGAAGTCATATATATACTATATGTGTAAAACCTACAAAAGGTCTTAATAAGACCTCCACATAGGATTTTTTACACCTGTTGTTGGAGATGTTCTTGGGCAGCTATAAGCCCATAAAGATAAAATGACAAACAAATAAACTAAAATTTCTACACGTTGAAATCGTATATCTCTACAAAAAGTTAAAAGATATATAATTGGAGAGACCATTAGTCGGATTTCTTTCACTACTAGGGTGAGTTTGAGAGTAGATACGAAAGATTCATGTACCCAAAATATAATGTCACAGCTCCAAACAATCCTAATCGATAAAAAATAATAAAATCCATCTTCAACTAGCCAGAAAAGCAAGTACCAACCCATAATTATTGTAAGGTAAAAATAGAAGATACCATCATATACAACAGGAGAGGTGTCATAAAAAAGGAATTTCTCAAAGTTAACACCTAAATGTAAAAAAGATCGGAAAAGAACCCCAAACAAAGGTACAAAGGTGAGATCCAAGAATGCGAAAGAGATCTCTGAAGGTGGACGTTTACCGGAGTAACCTGAAGATGTGGGTACTCTCATGTTTGAGTATGTATCTTGAGTAAGAATTAACATGCTATAGAGGAGTGTGTGTTGCCTTCTTTGGTGCTTCAGGTAGATCCATCTCAACATGACCAAGTGCCTGGGGGAATTAGTTCTCCATGGCAGCATCATCAACTGTGAGTTGAATGTTGTAACTTAACGAGAGGTAGTAAAATTTCTCAACCAAGTGAAGAAAGTATAACACAATCTCAAACTGGTTTCCAAAATTCCCACCACAAAAAAAAAAAAAACAAATTTGGTCTCGTGAGTCAATTTGAAGAATACCTAGCCTGGATCAAAGGAGTATCCTGAAATAAATGGTAAGATGGAAGGCTAGGTAGTCTAACATTTTGCAGACGGTTTGTTGATAGCGAAAAAGAAGTGTTTTATAGTAAAAACAAATAAAAATTTAGGGGTAAATCATAATGAATACGAGATTTAAAATCATACAATACTAGCCTAAACTAAGAAATGATCATTCAAAGTCGTGTTTCAATCACAAAGGAGAAGGGTTGATATTATGTGGGAAACAGAGAAAAATGATATTAGAATGTGATAGATTCCAGTTGAGGAATTCGAGTCTCTATACTTGAGTTCAAATGTTTATGATAAACTTATTTATGATAGCCTGATAGAGACATTTTTGTGTCTGATTTGTCTCAATTCTTTATATTGATAGTGCTTGATTGTATATTAATTGTGTTATTTTATGTATTTGTAGGTATTTTTGGAAAAATAAATAATCATGGAAAAATGGGCTTAAAATATGTTAAAGGCACCCGAAAATTTGAAAATGCACCCAAGGATTTGGTTAAAAACACCATGTTTTGGATTCGGGCACCACCCATTCCTTTCTCAAGTTCAAAAGAGTTTTTGGCGAGAAAAGAATATCTTCTCTTATTTGTGAATCTGTGAGGATTTTCTTATGAGTTTTTTTTGGTTATTTCTCGTTGGATAAAGCAAGAATATCCTGTAGTCTTACTAAAAGGAAATTTTAAATGTTTGAGAACGTATAAAATCAAAACAAGAAATTTTGTTAGATGTGAGAAAGAAAGAAATATTATCTAGTTTGAAGATATTTTAAAAGAGAAAATAACAACAAGGATTTTATTCTCGAGTGTATTAAGGAAACATCATCTTGTGTTTTATCTCTTCCAGTGAGAAGATTGAAAATCAATGATCGAGATATCACCGAGATCTTTGATTTTCTGCAAAGAGAATATTTTCATTAAAAACGATGATTTGAAAATCAATGTCTATCGAACGTTACGAATTTCCTGTCTTTCATTATTTTTATTTTTTGTCATCATTTGTAGACACTTTGAGCCATGAGTCATTATTTTGAGCAAGTGATTAACATAAGGAGCTAAACCCCTTTGATAAGGTGACGAAGGAAGCTATTGTTCCAAGAAAAGTGGTATATTTCTATTTTAATTGATTCTTGCAATTTCTTTTATGATTATTTGCTTTGATTAAAAAATGATTTAAGTATTTTTATTATGCAGTTGTGATTTCTTTTGATAGAACATGCTTAACCTAGGGTTTTTGATGTTCTATACTTTCGATTTACAATTGTTACTTTGAAAATCTACTTTTTGCAACATATTAGAATCATTTTAAACGTAAAGAATTGCATGAATATTGATTAGATTGAACTACTTTAATTGGTTAATGGTGAAATCCATAACCTCAGTATTTGTGAATATTACTTTCATCTTTTGTGTATATTTTCTAGTTAAAAATCAGTTTATTAAATCTAAAATCAATCTTCACAAGTTCAAGAGTTTGAAACCCATTCTTACCACATCTACAAACTATATTAAAACACATCATGGCCTGATGCGACTTCCATAAACTTAGATTGTCTTTGGGATAAATGAATGTATTTATAGTGTCAAACTCACACTAATGATCTCGTAAGAAGTGGAAAAAGTGGAAAAGTGGAGGACTGAAGAACGTGATTGAAATCAAGTCTGCAATTATAGGGAAGGATGTAAAACTACATGCCCACCACACCCTCATGTCGTACACCACCAGACCAACACCCTAGTATATAATACCATGATTTGGCAGGTAGGGTTCACTGAACGGAATATACGTAGTGGTTTTTCCTTTCTTAACACCGAAGCCTTTTTCAGCATGATTGGCTTCAGAGTTGGCAAAAAGAACTGCAGTTAAGTGTGCTCGGGCAGAAGTGATCCAGGGACGGTGAAGGGTCGGGTCATTACAAATGGTATCAGAGCCGACGACAAGTCACCTTTCGAGAGTGAGAAAGTACGTTGGACGGGGTGTGCAGGGTACTTGTCTTATGAGTGGCAAGAAACATCAGAGATCTGGGTTTGCATATTCTAGAGCCCAGGACGGCTCCAGTTTAATGTGGTAATATTGTAATACCCCGATTCGGCAGGTAAGGTTCGTCGTATGGAATATATGTAATGGTTTGTCCTTTCCTAACACCGAGGCTTGATGGGTACACTTGAGTGAGTTGTGGGAAAAACTTCTCAGTTAAGCATGCTCGGCTGAAAGTAGTCACAGGATGGGTGATCTCTCAGGAAGCTATTGGCGGATAACCGTATTAGTGCCAATAAAAATCCGATACTGCTAGATAACCGCAATGGGCAAGTTGGAACAATATCGGTAATAACAATTGGTCACTTGTGCTCAGGTTAGCGAGTATGCTATGCGGTTATGCTAGATACTGGTCCTACAAGAGGCATGAACGTATATATTATACCGAGGTCTTTTCAGCATAATTGGCTCCAGAGTTGGAAAAAACTCTGCAGTTAAGCTGCTCGGGATGGGAGCAATCCAAGGATGGGTGACCTCCCGGGAAGATGTTGATGAAGGACCGCAACGGTGCCCGTTAAAAACCCCACACTGCCGGATGACCGCAATGGCTAAGTGGGACAGTATCGGTAAAGGGTCGGGACATTACAAATAGTATCAGAGCCCATGATGGGTCACCTGCCGAGGGTGAAAGAGCACTCTAGACAGAGTGTGCCATGTACTGGTCTCATGAGTGGTAGGGAACATCGGAGATCTGGGCTTGTATATTTCGGAGTCGAGGATAACTCCAATTTAAAGTGGTGGTATTGTAATACCTCAAATTGGCAGTTGGATCCAGAGTTGGAAAAAGTTTTGCAGTTAAACTTGTTTGGCGAGAGTAATCTAGGGATGGGTCACCTCTCGGGAAGCTGTTGCTGGATGACCGCATCGGTCCCTTTGAAAACCCCACACTACCGGATGACCGCAGTGGCTAAGGGGGAACATTATCGGTAGAGGATCGGGTCATTACAAATAGTATCATAGCCGAAGATATGTAATCTTCCGAGGATGGGAGAGTACGCTAGACGGGGTACGCCAGGTATTGGTCTCATGAGTGGCAGGGAACGTTGAAGATATGGGATTGAATATATTCCATAACCGAGGACGACTCCAATTTAAAGTGGTGGTATTTTAGTACCCCTATTCGGCAGGTAGGGTTCGCCGAATGGAATATAGGTAATGATTTTCATTTCTGAACACCGAGGCCTTTTCAGCACAGTTGGCTTCGGAGTTGGCAAAAAACACTGCAGTTAAGCGTGCTCGGGCGGAAGTAATCCAGGGATGGTGGAGGGTCGGGTCATTACAAATGGTATCAGATCCCACGATGGGTCACCTTCTAAGAGTGAGAAAGTACGCTGGACGGCGTCTGCAGGGTACTTATCTCATGAGTGGAAAGAAACATCAGAGATCTGGGTTTGCATATTCTAGAGCCCAGGACGGCTCCAGTTTAATGTGGTAATATTGTAATACCCCGATTCGGCAGTTAAGGTTCGTCGTATGGAATATATGTAATGGTTTGTCCTTTCCTAACACCGAGGCCTGATGGGTACACTTGAGTGAGTTGTGGGAAAAACTTCTCAGTTAAGCATGCTCGGCTGAAAGTAGTCACAGGATGGGTGATCTCTCGGGAAAATGCTGCCGGAAAACCGTAGTAGTGCCAATAAAAATCCCACACTGCTGGATAACCGCAGTGGGAAAATGGGAGTAATATCGGTGATAACAATGGGTCACTTGTGCTCAAATGAGATAATTCATAATATTATTAGTTAAGTCATATAAACATCTAAGTTAATAATTAATTAATGAGGCATCATACTCAATGTACTAATTAATTAAGTAAACTGACTTGTGTCAAATCTAGTGAGGTTAGTAAGTCTACTAGTGACTCAGTAAGTCAAGTATAGTATACTATTTAACGTTATTTGGGCATTACACCTTTGATAATGCAAGTCGTGGGATTGGTGCCACTGCTAGTAATGTATACCAGATGTTGGCAGTTGAGTAGGCTGAGTACTCGTAGTCAGGACATACTTTATGGCATCTGTGTAAGGTGATGAGTCATAAGAGAATAAAGAGATAATTATGTAAATAAGAACTCGATATTCATTCCTAAGAGTCGTGGAAACATGCATTGATGCACAAACACCACCCTGATACTCTCTTCGATAGAAAATTAATCCTGAATGACCATGCATAATTTCATTGATGATACGAGACATTTGCATCACTATATACACGATGCACATTTATAGCATAGCTCAGCGAGTAATGCAATCCCTTGCCACATCTCTGCAGAAAATGTCATCTCATGATATATTAGCAGTATAGGCTCATATGACCTCTTTTTGCATGTTTCAAGATAGTGTCCTCACTCTGAGAAAGGTGGCATCATACATCTTGGTGCATATTTATGTTAATTATGCACATGGATTGCATATCGCTGGACTTTATTTTTGTTAAATATGCTAGGAACTGGCCATCTAGTTAGAATACTCGATTACTATCTATAAGTGGCTTGATGCATAAATTGTAGTAGCCAATAGCTAATGGCATCAAGTGGCATAATCCTGGCATTGCGCGAGCAAGGTGAAAAATTTGGTATTGCACCAAGAATAAGATGCAAAATGCTAATGATAACATGTAAAAATACTAATACTAGACTGGTGTTAGTATTTGAGAAATGACTACCTATGGATAAGGGGAGTCATTCCTACTAGATGGGTCTGAGCTCACTATCATCTTAAGAATTTAGGAGTCAAGCCCAAGTATTTGGTAATATGCCCATGAAAGTATAAGGACATGAGAGGAATAAGAAGAGAAGTTAGGGATAAGGATGATAGATGGCATTTGGGTAATAATAAGTGGTTGAAAGGAGACATGTGTCAAAAGAAGATAAGGAGGAAAGTCTATATAAGGAAAAAAGATAATACAAGGAAAGGATCTTCTTTCTCTCTCTCTTACCATAAAAGGAAAGGTGTAAGTCCTTGCTATGACTAGGATTAATATCTCCTTTATGAATTTACCCTAAACATTTGGCGACCACAGTGGAGAATCGTCTCTAGTCCAACAAGATGCACTCAGGAAAAGACACTCTAGTTATGCCACCCAACTAGCCTATTAACGACGAAGTAATAATAGAGGATGCAAGCGGAGATGATAAACCAGAAAGACAAGCCATCGTCAACACACCTATTATCCAAAAGGCTCATGCGGAGAAGGTAGACATATCGGACAATAAGAATAAACAATAACCAAATAAAAAATCACAACAGAAACACACTCTGTAAGACATGCAAACCGAGATGGAAGGAAACAATCAGCGCCAACAGAAGATTTCGAAACTTATGAGGCAAGCAGAAGAAGAAACGATGTTTACAAGAAAAATAACTAAATGGAGAAGGATCCTCACAAGGAGCATTTCAGAAGGTGATCGCAAAGTACTTGGGAGAACATTACAGAGTATCAAGCACGACAGCTATGATTCCATGACCACCCCATATTCAACCGAAATAACCGAGTATCAGTACCAAGAAGAGTATACGTATCCCAAGTTCAAGACTTACGATGGGTGGGGAAACGCTCGCGAGCACCTTATTCGATTCTTGTCAAAAATGAATGCATTCTCATCCAATGAGAAGTTGTGCCTAAGAGAATTCCCAAATTCCTCGTCAGACACGACTTTCACCTAGTATGATAACATGAAGCCTGGAAGCATAGAATCGTGGTCGGCAATAAGCACTCTGTTCTTAAGAAAATTATATTCAGCAAAAAAGAAGGCCATAATGGTTGATCTCAGCAGGTGTAACCAGAGAATAGGAGAGGAAATCAGAAAATTCATCACACGATTCCGGAACCTCTCTCTCGAATCTCATGAAGACAAAAAACAAGAAACTCTAGTGGAAATATGTGTACGGGGAATGACACCTATGTTCAAGTGGAATCTTACCAACTTCAAGTTCCAGACGTTCGTATAATTAGAGGAAACGGATGCCAGAATAGTGGACTGCGCGGACATTCTGAGCTTGGGTAATATAGACCACGCATGACAACATATGGTTAATGCCACGTCAGTACCAACATTCAATAACCGTGCTATGAAAAATCCCGACGCAAGGAGGCCTCCCGCATTTCATCCCTATAATACGGGACGAGGTTACAGAGGACCTAGAACAGATATGAATCGATTACCACCTATACCGTGTAGCCGAGAACAAATGATCGGCCTGCTCGAACAATGGGTATTAAATCAGGAAGTAACGCTACCGCCCCTGGTTATGGATATCAACAAGGTCGACAAAAATAATGTTAGATATTGTCATTACCATCTCCGCATGGATCACCCAACTCAGGAGTGTTTTTCTCTCCGCGTTATCTTCAATCAAAAAAGAATGCGAGATAGATTGAGATGGGAAGCCAAGCAATCAAAGAAAATCCGTTTCCCTAACACCAAGTTATGATGATATCATACAACCCACTGGAGATCATATGGAGACCCTGGGAACCAACAGAAGAAGAGGCGTGCGAAGCAGAGGAAGAGATCTTAGGGTTTGATAGTACCGAAGGCATAGCTAACAAGTTTTCCAAAACGATCATGGCTCAACAATTATTTGACTCACTAGGTTTCAGCGAGAACCATACTCGAGAAGCGGCGAAATTCATCGCAGCCATAACGGCTGGTAAACCGTATAACCTGACGTCTGAGGGAGCGATTACCTTCATATACGATGATATTTTTTACCCTGGAGAACACCTCCGACCGCTTTACCTAACGGCAATCATCAACAAACAACATTTGAAGAGAGCGTTCATCGATGGAGGCGCATCCTTGATTCTAATCTCGCTTCATACGCTGGAAATTTTGGGCGTACAACAATCGTCTATTCAGATGCACGCAACCATAGTAAAGGGGTTCAGAAGAAATACTCAAACTGCTATTGGAGTTGTTGATAAGACACATTTTTGTGTCTGATTTGTCTCAATTCTAAATATTGTTAGTGCTCATTTTTGTACTAATTTTGGCATTTTATTATGTTTGTAGGTATTTTTGGAAGAATACATAATCATGAATAAATCAGCTAAAAGGTGCTAAAAACACCTCATAAAAAATATGTTAAAGGCACCCAAGAAATTATTAAAGGCACCCCCTTGGATTTGAGAAGGGCACCCAGGTTTTTACTAAAGGCACCTACTCATTTCTTTTCAAATAAAAAATTAGGCGGGAAGATTTGTTTCTCAACTGTGTGAATCTGTGAACGCTTTATTGGGATATTTTAAGTGTTTAAGGTGAGATTATCCTCTTGCCTAATTTGTAGGAGCATCCACACTTGTTTTGGAAGAATTTAATCAACACATAAACTCCCAAAAATTAGTTTTGGTCGATAATTATTCTCAGTTTGATTTTTATGCAATAAAAGATATTCTGTGAGATAAGGGAAACAACATGAAGATATAAAATTCTCAAGATGTTATGAGGTAATAACTTGCTCGAGAAAGGGGAAAGAGAATCAGGAAAAATCACCGAGAAAATAATTCTCATGAATGATCACCATTAAAAGAGATTCTTGAGAGTAATCACGAAGATTTGGAGGATTTATGAGCCTGTTGGGTGTTTAGTATATATAGGGATCGTGTAGAAAGAGATAGGTGGGGGGATGGCTGTGTCCAAAATCAAAGAAATAAAAATCCAGAAAAAAAATATGCTCATGATCATGATGAAGAAGATGAAGAAATCGTTGCTAAAAGGTTGAAGTTTTCGTGGCTAAAAAGTCTAAGATTCCGTTGCTAAAGCTTTTAACTTTGTAACATTTATTTTCACTTTGCAACGTTTATCTTCAGTGAAACACTTTTCCCTCTGTAACAGTGAGTCTGTAACGTTTATAAACGTTGTGAATTTCTAGTTTTTCCTTATTTTCAGTCTTTTTTCATCATTTGTAAACATTTTGAGCCATGAACCATAATTTTGAGCAAGAGATTAATATGAGGAGATAAACCCCTTTGCTGAGGCGATGGAGGAAGCCATTGTTCCAAGAAAAATGGTATATTTCTATAATTGATTTTTGCAATTTCTTTTATGATTATTTGCTTTGATTAAAAAATTGATTTAAGGATTTTTATTAAACAATTCTGATTTCTTTTGATGGAGCATGCTTAGCCTAGGGTTTTTGATGTTCTATGCTTTCGATTTACAATTGTTATTTTAAAAATATACTTTTGCAACATATTAGAATCATTTTAAACGTAAAGAATTGCATCAATATTGATTAGATTGAACTACTTTAATTGGTCAATGGTGAAATCCATAACCTCAGTATTTGTGAATATTACTTTCATCTTTTGTGTATATTTTCTAGTTTAAAAATTAGTTTATTAAATCTAAAATCAATCTTCACAAGTTTGATAGTTTAAAACCCTTTATTTACCACTATCACAAACACATCAGTTGTTATCCTAGTGATGAGGATTGAGCCTATAAAGGGTCTCACACCATTTTACATGTTGGAAGATGGTACGACTTTTCACGTATTGCTAGGGAGAGGATGGTTGCTCAAACACAAAGTTGTGGTATCAACCTATCACCAATGCGTAAAGACGAACACGGAGGAAAACAATATTGGATTGCAACAACTAACAACCCCTTTGGGCCGGAAGAAGCATATATGGCGGATGTTGCATTCTATAATATCCCAAAATAAATGGAGGAAGCACCAGCGGCTGTGCTTACCCTGCTGCCAAAGTAGAAGGACGAATCAACCACCGATAAAAAGGCTGTAAAATCGGTATTCAGCTCATCACGAATGACGGTTAGTCCTACCTCAAAGAAACAGAAATTACAAGGAACTTCTCAGTTCCAATGATTTTCGAAGCCAGAAGGATGGCATGTGTATCGTTTATAACAATTAGGTGAGGATACTACCGAGTATAGGCATGAATTCATTCTAGATTCTATTGATCAAGAAATGGAGGAGTCACCCTCAGGGTTGGTTGAAGGAACCAGATATCTCCCAGACCCATCTGAAGAAAACATAATAAAGACAACAGAAGAGCGCGTCGTAGAAGACATGACTACAGATGAAATTGAGGAAGTAAATATAAGAACAGAGGACGAATAACGGCTCATCAAAATAAGCAGAAACTTGTATAAAAAAAAAGACGCGCTGGTCGGATTGTTGATAGAATACAAAGACTTGTTGGCTTTTAAGTACGACGTAATGCCTGGTTTAGATTGCGACCTTGTCGCTCACAACCTTGGTGTCTCACCTGAGTTCCGACCCGTCAAGTAAAAGAGCCATGACTTCCCGCAAGAAACCGCCTTGGCAATAAAAGAAGAAGTTGAACTACTATTGGAGGCTAAATTCATAAAACCTATACAACACCCCACGTGGTTGGATTATGTCGTACCAGTTATGAAAAAGAACGAAAACAATTAGGTGATAAATGGATTATCGAGACCTCAAGCGAGCATGCCCAAAGGATGATTTCCCGTTGTCGTGAATAGACGCTTTAGTAGAAGCCACGGGTGGACACAAGATATTCCCGTTCATGGACGGATTTAGCGGTTACAACCAAATCAGGATGGCGGCAGAGGACGCACTCAAAACAGCATTTTAGACACTGTACGATAACTTTTACTACATGGTCATGCCCTTTGGGCCAAAAAACGCTAAACCCACCTACCAAAGGGAGATAACGTTGATCCTCCATGATCTTCTCCAGAAAAACGTAGAAATGTATGTAGACGACATCGTAATTAAATCAAGATCAAGGGAAGATCATGTTGAACACCTGAGACGGGTGTTCGACAGATGCCGCAGATTCAAGTTGAAGATGAATCCGCTAAAGTGTGCTTTCGGGGTAACCTCAGGCAAGTTTCTTGGCTTCATGGTGACGGATGAGGGAGTACAGGTTGACCCAGATAAAGTAAAAGATATCACCACGATGATACCTCCCAAAGACGTGAAAGAATTGTAAACCTTCATTGAAAGAATATCATATGTGCAACGTTTCATCCCAAGACTCGCTCAACTCCTTATTGCTTTTCTTCCAGTGCTAAGAAAAAACAAAAATTTCAAATGGGGGAAACACAACAGGACGCGTTCCAAAAATATTAGCAATGTTTGGTCAGTCCTCAACTACTTTGGCCTCCTCTCAAAGGAAAACCCATGTACCTCTATACCGCCTTCATAAACCTAGCTATAGGTGCGGTCTTGGCGCAAGATAGAGGTAACAATAATCTATCACCCATATATTATGTAATTCGAGTCATAAAGAACGTCGATCTACAATACCTTAAAGTCAACCAAACATGTTTAACACTGATATACGCGGTATAAAATCTAAGGCCATACATCCTAATGCATGAAACCATCGTCGTTGCAGCGGCAAACCCGATCGGATATATCGCGATAAAGTCGATCTTAACATGAATGATCGTAAAATGGTTGTTGCATCTTTCTGAGTTTCAACTCAAATATCAAAAGTCCAGGGGCGTTCGCGGGAAAGCAACCGCTGATCTCCTGGCCACTTTCCTAGGAAGCGATGACGCATCTACCCACGATGATGTGTTAGGAGGAGTAGCGGATGTAGAAGGAGAAGCCTGGACTATGTCCCTTGACGGATCCTCATATGAGAAATTTGGGGAAGCCGACATCGTATCTGAAACACCAACAAGAGAACTGTTATTACGCTTTTAAGCTGGATTTTCATTGTAGTAACAACGTGGCCGAATACGAAGGACTGATATTGGGACTGAGAATGGCTAAGGAAATCGCCTCGGAAACTTAGAAGTCATAGGAGATTCCAAGATGATCGCCAGCAAGGTAACCGGTGAGTTTCAAGTGAAAGAAGCGCATTTAGCACCATACCGATCGGAAGCACAGAACCTAATGGATGGAATGGGATCGACCATAGATGAACATACAATGAGAAGTTCCAACCGGCACGTGGATGCATTAGCTACGCTTGCAGCCAAGATCCAGTTGAACGACAGAAAAGAAGGAACTATGACAATACAACAAAGAGATCTACGTGTAAACAGCTTCACTATGTGTGATCCCTATATCTCTGAGGGTCTTGATAGGGATAATGTAGACAGTAGTGCCTACATCGATTAGGGTTTTATTAGATTTGGTGTTTTTGAGGCTAGCAACAATGAGAGTTCCCTAATCACACTTTTCTCCATCTTTGTTTATCTGTGCAGGTTCAATATGTGATTTACTTTCATTGAGCGTAGGTAGTCTTCTGCCAGACACGATACTGAGAGCAGTGAACAAGTCTTTGCCTTATGACTTTGAGAGGTAGAAGAGCACACATACTCGTTCTATTAGATATTAGACCACCTGATTAGTAGGATACTCAGACATGCTAAAATTCCTAATAGGGAGAGGGTTTTTATGTACACCTTCAGTCCCCAAATCAAGCTGTCCTGACTCGACCTTCTCTTTGATATCTGTTTCAAGGTATATCAGTAACTTGTTAGTTGATTAATAATCAGTGGAAGTGAAAATATTTGGGATTTTCCACTTCTTCCTCTGTTGGTGGTCGTCGAATATGAGACAATTTGATGGCACCATCTTGAATCCAAGCTTCCAGGAATTCAATTACTTCTTCAATTGAAAGGGGAAATATGTGGCTGCTGGAGCTTCTCTTGGTTGTTTTTATTGATGTTGAGCCGATGGTGGAGCTGCAGATGCTTGATTAGTTCTCCGAGGTGGCCGGCCTGCCTGTGGTGCTGGAGTGGGAACTGCTGCTGGTGCTGGATGTTTGGGTTGTGGCTCTGATGTTGGAGATTTCCTCTTATTTCGTTCAGTCACAGCACCTACATATAGTTTTATACTGAATTTCCTTTGAGTCGGACATCGACTGCTATGAGTCTCACGTACTTCTTCATTCTTGATATGAATCCTTGTCCTCTCTAGAAGAGCAAGTGCAGTAGTATCAGATATCTTGGAAGCTTCATGTAACTCAAAAAATGTTTGAAAACGAAAATTCTCTAATAAAGCACGATAGAGTGGTATCATTCCATTGATGCAGAGTTCCACCAGTTGGAATTCAGTCACGTTTGGGTCATGGCAGTCGAGGGCCTGAACTCTGAATCGTTTGACATAATTGTTGGTATGTTCGTTACTTCGCTGAAACATTCCTCCAAAATCCGATAATGTGACTTGTTCATACACAATGAAGTATTTCCTGTAAAATGCATTAACCATTTCACACCAGTTATAAATATTGTTAGGAGCAAGATTGTTATACCATGTGTAAGCTCTTCCAGTGAGAGATTTAGAAAATACTCTCAGGCGTAATACATGGTTGTACTCATGTTCTCCTAATGCTTCCAAGAATCCTGAAATATGTTCACGAGCATTCCCTGTTCTATCATAGAGTGAGAATGGAGGAGATGAATATCCTCTAGGAAGAGGGATCCTCTGTATGTCAGATGGATATGGAGGTTGGTGTTGATAAATTGCAGATGAACTCTCCTTTCTGCAACCTTGAATAAGTCGTTCCAAATCTTTATGAGTAAAAAAATTAGGCTGATGGCTTCTCTCTAATGCTGGATTAGGGAGAATATAAATTCCATCTTCATCTTGAACGTGACCCCTTATGTGTTTGCATCAGCAGTTGCTTCCGAAGTATTTCGAGTTTATTCTGCTGGTGTTAATTTTTCTATAGGGTCTTGAGAAAGGTGAGGACCTCCTTTTGTGTTGCATCCATCTTTTTTTGAGTCATTATAAGGGTTCCCTGAGTCTGCATCAAATCGACAATGGTAAGCGGAGTCCGCTTATCCCTTTGCTCTTCAGTGTGCTGGTCATGAGTAAAAGGAGTGATATTGACAACATTGGTATCCTGAGAAGTGTTACTGGGAGTACCATTACTGGTACTAGATGAATTCATGTCAGGAGTAGTTTCTAATCCTGACCTGAGACCAACCATCTTTGAAATTGGTAAATATTAAAAATTCAAAAAATTGAGAATTGCAACTGAGAGATTAACCTTCCGTTGTGGGCGCCAAAATATTTGTGGGGAAAAAAGAATCGAAGGCTATTTTTGGAAAATTATGGTGTGCAAGTGACAATTCGTCAATCCTTAAAACATTTGTGTTGTTGAAGCACTTTGTTTAAATTCGAGAGATCAATCTATACAATCCTGGCTTAAACCAAGCAATGGACGTTCCAGTCTTGCTTCAGTCACAAAATGAGAAGGAGAAGGATTGGTCTTAGGGAGGGAAGCGAAAGAAGAATAAAGTCAGAGTGAATAGATATGAACAATTGGATATCCGAGTTCTTTAGTGTTCGACTACGACAAAATATCGCAGTTGTTCAGACTTGCGTAAAACTTGTCTCAAAATTCTTCTTCTTGTAAAATTCTTTTCCTTGTTCAATTTGTTGAACATCTATTTATATCATAACTATTGTAACCACTCGACTTTTTTTCTAGAAGAAACTTTCGATGGTTGAGTAGTGGTGAAGTGAAGAAGGTGTTGACAACTGCTATCCACTTCGATTAAGGTTGAATAGTCAATTACCCAACCTCCCACTCCTCTAGTCAACTGCTATCGCTCTTTCCGCAACTTCTCTTTAGTGGGTGTACTACTGCACTACATGTCGTAGACTGCCATACCAAAATCCTAATTAATATCCCCCTATTTGTGATATTTGATGTCTCGTGCAATATTGTAGTATTAAACAATACTAATGTTAAGTCGATTGAGACCTGCTCAATGGGTCTCTTGATTGAAGACTTGTCCTGCTTGACTAGCTAATGAGTCTAGCTGACTAAAATAAAATAGATACATCTTGCTTGACTAAATTATGAGTCTAGAAGACTAGAAATATGTACTTATTTGTGAATATAGAATAGTGTATCCATCTTGGTTAATTTTGCATTGATAAGAGTATACAGCTGAGAATGAAAAATTATAGTAAAACTTCCTATAAAAATATTTGTGAGAAGCCTAGTAAAATTTTAGGATTTTTGAGATTTGTTGGAACCCTAAAATATTTAAACCAGAATATTCACGTGAATATAAGAGGAGGGGATCAATATTTTGTCTTTTACGTGAAAAATAGGAGAGGAACAATGGCTTGTCCTTTCGTGAAATCTAAGAATAGGGATGCAAGCTTGTCCTCTCGTGAAAAATAGAATAAGATGGACGTCATCTCGTCCTCTCATATGAAATAAGATAAGAGGGGGCTAGATTTGGTCTTTATGTGAGAGTTTCAAATTTTTATAAGAAGCAGGACAATCATGTTTTACTCTTTGTACTCAGCCTCACACATTGAGGGTAAAAGAGTAAATTTGTCAACTTTTGACAAAAAATACAAGTCGTGTGGACTTGATTCTATTTTGAAGTCTTGTCTTGATAATAGTCGTATAGGTTTAGTTACTTGACTAACATACACATTGGAAGAAAGAGAGGTAGAAGTGTCTCATTCTCTTTAAAATTAGGGTTTGAAAGAGTCTTGCTAGAAGACTAGAAGCTCATGTTTTACTCTTGTGCTCAGCCTCACATGTTGAGAGCAAAAGAGTAAATATAAGAATTTCAGAGAAGAGCATGATGTCCATGCTTGGTTTTTTGAGTTGGCGTACAAGCTTGACTTGTAAGTGTTGCAAAATTATTTCCAAACCTTAATTAATTATAATTAAAAGAATGCTTTTTGTCACACCCCAATTAGGGTTTGGACGTTTTGATACGCTTTTTGCAACGTTTCAAATGTTGCGGTTTTTATTCTCAAACCCCAATTAGGGTTTGGGAATTTTGAAACGCTTTTGACACGTTTATAAGTGTTGCGAAGCGCTTTAAACCCTTTTCGAATTTTTTTACTCGTTTTGCATTGGTTGTCTCTTTAAGCAAAGGATCAATGCAACTGGTATGATTTTTATCTAGTAGAAGCTACGAAGTCATATTTTATTTAATTTAAGAACAGTTGTGGTACTTTAATAATTAAATAAATATATATTATTTTAATAGGTTAATATTGTTCAATTTTAACATAAATATTAACATAAATATTTTTGGGGATTCAATTGTAGAATATAACACCCGAAAATAATACTCAAACTGCTTTATACTAGTGTGCAATACATCAAGGAGCCTAAGATATTTTAGGTAAAAATCATAGAACATCTGGGAAACTTGTCGTGTGCGCCAATGTTGCTCTAATGATTTTCTATAGTAATGAATGTCGATTAATTTCATCAATTTAATCATATATGTTGGCTATACATATAGAGACAGGTCATGGATATGCGCCTGAGATAGAGTAGGGATAAGCGTCTACCCGAGATTTTTTTTTCCAGAATTTTAACAGTTCAGTATTTCCAAGAGGTGATTTACTAATTTATCCTTGTTAAAAATCCACCATCTACATTAAGCCCTCTGCTTAACACGGAACGAGTAATGTTGCGTGGTAAGCATTAAATGGTGGCTTGACAGATAAAAATAAATGAAAATAACTTGATAGCTAAATGGTTAGATATTATCAGAGAAATAGAGGTTTCTTTGAACTTTTGAATAAGTTGGCATAGAAGGACGCCTTGACTGCATTAGTAGTGCTCTGTTAGCGAAACACGGTTCTTGACATTAGTTGGACACACACGGTTTTCTATTAGGCGTCTGAGTACTGTCTTGATGTCAAGGCAAGACATGCATCTAAACTTGAGATGAACGAATGTGCTTTGATTGAGTCTCGGCGTATGAGATGAACGAAGTCGGACTAGCATATATACACGGAATTAGACGTGAGTAGAAGAGATAGTTACATCAATTGAACAGAAAGACGTGTGCATCCTGTATTATATCTGGATAAGAGATCCTTCAATTGAAGAAAGCTTGATCGTCTTGAGTGAAAGCAAGAAAATTCTTAGGGTTTGAGTTGGTAAACAGTCGAAGTGGGCTAGGACTTGCTCGATCTAGCATGTTAAGAGGGTGTTTGTACAATTTGACAAGCAGACGAAAAGTCATGATTTGATGGCTTCTAGACGAGCTCGACCTTTTACAGGAGAGGCAGAAAAGTTTACTTCAATGGTCACGTGAGTATGACTCAGGTTGAAGTGAACTTCTCATATATTTGATTTGAATCAAAAGTATCTCCAAACTCTAGTTTTTTTGTATGAAATTGTTAATTTATCTTGTATTTTGTATAAGAACACCAATTTCATTACTAGCTTTGTAAGCTAGAGTTCGACCGAAACCCTTCTTTCCTCTTCTTTTATGTGAATATATGTTCACGAATTTTATTTTTTTTACATGAGAGGGAGCTCATGTGAACTCATTTCTCTGTTCCGTGGTTGTCTTCAAAGGCACTTCAATCACCTTTTGTATAACAACATAAAGGTGGCTCCTGGTCGTAGTTGTGATTTGATTCTTCAGAGGAAGGAAAACAAGAGTAAGGAATCAGAGATGACTATCTCTGCAGAGGTGTATTCCAAATTGGATTATCCTTTTTATGAAGCTAGAAAAGCGATATGAGGTATGTCCCTCAAACATTTGAGTATAGTCTGGGAACATGTTCATGTTTTCTTGGATTCTGTGAGCATGAAAGAACAACAAAGACGTGGTGAAGAGTCTCAACGAAGAAGCGCTGAGAATACAAGGCTTGTTGCAGGTCAAAAACGACGCCGAACTGGGCAAATAAATTTTGCAGTTGAACAGAAAGACCCAGTTCGAGTTGATGTCGTTATTATGGATTCAGATACAGATGAACCTCTCTTTGAAGAAAATTCTCCAGATGATGTTGGAGCAAATTTAGAGAAGAAAAACAATCGTGAGGGTGATAAATCCACCAAGGATAGCAATCAACCTAATTCTTAAGTTTTTGGATATTATGCTTCTTCTTTATTTTGCATACTCTTTGTTTTATTCTAAGGAGATAATAGACTTGTTTGATTATCGTCTATTCGTTTTGAATGGTTTGGTTTTGAATGATTGGATATTTGGTAGGTATGCTTGCAAAAAAATTATTTCGAATCAACAGGGATTTTTTTTTTTGAGTTAATAAGATTGAAATTCAATTACTGAAAGGAAATTTGATACTGAATGCAAACTTCTTAAATACGTTTTGGAGGAATTGAAATTGTAAATGAATTAAACAAATATCCTGGATGCTTCAGGCGTCAAATGTCTTGAGCCACTTCTCATGTATTGTCGTCTCTACCAATTTTCTGTCTTCATCAATTAATTTTTAGTATCCACTAATAGTAGATCTAGCAATCATGAACGACCCTTGCCAATCAGAGCTTGTCTTATAGTGACAATTGCGTCATGCTGCTTTCATAACCCAGTCTCCTACTTGAAAAGAATTAAATCTTACTGTTTTAGCTCTAAATATGTGATGTTAATAGGGATTTTCCTTCATTTATGCACTAGTACTAGCCTTCCACGCATATGGGCGTGCTGGAATTCCCTTAGATAGGTTTTGTAACACATATGGACACTCTCGTAATGTTATAAGAAAGTATCCATGATGTTCCTTTCCATGATTAGACATCAAATGAATGATGAACGACTCAGTACGATGTTGGACTTGAAGAGGAGTTTGCATCACCCATTTAGAAAAATATTAAATAAGTGAGTTTATCCATTCATAACATCAGCTAAGGCAGAGTTGAGTTTTCCGGCAAACTTAAGTCCCCAGTCATAAAGGGGGTGATGAACACTGAGTGGTAGAGAGATGAGTTCAATAAGTTTTACCTGAGTATAATACCTCTCTACGTATGATGTTACACTTTCTCTTTGCTCCTGATTCATATCCGCCAAGTCTTGATATTCTTCTAGATACATAAGAGGATCATTTGTCCTAATCTTCTGTTGAGGTACAGAGTTGTCTTCTTGAAATGGATTCGGCAAAGAAGTTGTCTTTGCAGCTGCAGTCTTGTTGTTGTGGATCCATGGACGCCCCAATATCATGTCATATCCAAGATCCTCTTTCGTTATGTAAAATTTGGTGGTAGCACATGCAGAACCCATCTGAATTTCAAGATCATTGTAGCCGTAAGCATTGACAGACATTCCTTCAGAACCTTGAATGGTAGTAGATGAATGGAAAGCTTCACTACGTGTGATCCCTATAGCTATGAAGGTCTTGATAGGGATAATGTTAACTGTAGTACCTCATCGATTTGATCTTTCTTAAATTCGGTATTTCTGAGGCTAGCAGCAGTAACAGTTCCACAATCACACTTTTCTCCATCTTTGTTCATTTGTGCAGGTTCAATATGTGTTTTTCTTTCATTGAGCGGAGGTAGTCTTCTTCCAGACACGATGTGATTGAGAGCAGTGAACAAGTTTTTGCCTTGCGCCTTTGAGAGGTAGAGGATCTCACATACTCGTTCCATTAGAGATTGGACCACATGATTAGTAGGATACTCATACATGGTAAAATGCCTGATAGGGAGAGGGTTCTTACGTACACTTTCATTCCCCAAGTCAAGCTCTTCTGACTCGACCTTCTCTTTGAATATCTGTTTCAAGGTATAGCAATCACTTGTTAGATGATTAACAAATCACTAAAAGTGACAGTATTTGGGATTTGCCACTTCTTCATCTTTGGTGGTCGTCGAATATGAGGCAAGTTGATGACACCATCTTGAATCCAAGCTTCCAAGAGTTCAATTACTTCTTCAATTGGAAGGGGAAAATCTGTGGATGCTGGATATTCTCTTGGTTGTTGTTGTTGACGTTGAGCCGGTGGTGGAGCTGCAGTTGCTTGATTAGTAATCCGAGGTGGCCGGTCTTTCTGTGGTGCTGGAGTGGGAACTGATACTGGTGTTGCACGTTTGGATTGTGGCTCTGATCTTGGAGATTTCCTTTTATTTCCTTCAGCCACAGCACCTACAGATAGTTGTGTACTGCATATCCTTTGAGCCAGACATCGACTTCTATGAGTCTCACATACTTCTTCATTATTGACATGAAGCCTTGTCCTTTCTAGAAGAACATTTGCAGTAGTAGCAGATATCTTGGAAGCTTCATGTAACTCAGAAAATGTATGAAAACGTAAATTCTCTAATAAAGCACGATAGAATGGTATCATTCAATTGATGCAGAGTTCCACAGTTTGGAGTTTAGTTACATTTGGGTCATGGAAGTCAAGGGTATGAACTCTGAATCGTTTGACATAACCGTTGAGATGTTCGCTACTTCGCTGAAACATTCTTCCGAAATCCGACAATATGACTTGTTCAGACACAATGAAGTATTTCCTGTAAAATGCATTAACCATTTCACACCAGTTATAAATATTGTTAGGAGAAAGATTTTTGTACCATGTGTAAGCTCTTCCAGTGAGAGATTTAAAAAATTCTCTCAGGCGTAATACAGTGTTGTACTCATGTTCTCCTAATGCTTCCAAGAATCCTGAAATATGTTCACGAGCATTCCCTGTTCCATTACAGAGTGAGAATCGAGAAGATGAATATCCCCTAGGATTAGGGATCCTCTGCATGTCAGATGGATATGGAGTTTGGTGTTGATAAATTGCAGATGAACTCTCCTTTCTGCAACCTTGAATAAGTATTTCCAAATATTCACGAGTAATAAAATTAGGCTGATGGATTTTCTCTAATGCTGGATTAGGGAGAATACAAATTTCATCTTCATCTTGAACGTGACCCCTTGATGTGTTGGCATCAACAATTGCTTCTGAAGTACTTCGAGTCTATTCTGCTGGTGTTAATTTTTATGTAAGGGTCTTGAGAAAGGTGAGGACCTTTTTCTGTGTTGCAGCCATCTCTGTTTGAGTCCTTGTAAGGGTTTCCTGAGTCTACATCAAATCGACAATGGTAGGAGGAGTCCTCTCATCCCTTGGCTCTTCAGTGGCTGCTCAGGAGTATCAGGGGTGACATTGTCAACGTTGGTATCCTGAGAAGTGTTACCCAGAGTACCATTACCGGTACTAGATGAATTCATGTTAGCAGTAATTTTTGATCCTGACCTGAGACCAACCATCTTTGAAATTGTTTAAATTGAAAAATTCGAGAAATTAAGAATTGTGACTGAGAGATTAATCTCCCACTTTGGTAGCCAAAATATTTGTGGGGAAAAAAGAATTGAAGGCTATTTTGGGATAAGCAGGGCGACCAGGTGATAATTCGCTAATCCTTAATACATTTGTGATGTTGAAGCACTTTGTTTAGATTCGAGAGATCAATCTGTCTAATCCTAGCCTAAACCAAGCTATGGTCGTTCCAGTCTTGTTTGAATCACAAAATGAGAAGGAGAAGGGTTGGTGTTAGGGAGGAAATCGAGAAAAGAATGAGGTCATACTGAATAGCTATGATTAATTGGATATTCGAGTTCTTTAGTGTTCGAGTAGGAAATTCAGAATTGCTCTGTTGTTCAGACTTGCGTAAAACTCGTCTCAAAATTGTTCTTGTTGTAAAATTCTTGTCCTTGTTCTATTTGTTGAACATCTATTTATATCATAGCTATTGTAACCACTCGACTTCTTTTCTGGAAGAAACCGGCGATGGTTGAGTCGTGGTGAAGTAGAGAAGTTGGAGAAGGTGTTGACAACTGCTCTCCACTTCGATTGAGGTTAAATAGTCTATTACCCAACCTCCCACTCCTCTACTCAAATGCTACCGCTCTTTCCAAAACTTCTCTTTATTGGGCGTACTGCTGCACCACATGTCGTAGACCGCCATACCAAAAACCTAATTAATATCCCCTATTTGTGACATTTGATGTCTCGTGTAATATTATAGTATTAAACAATACTAATGTTAAGTGGATTGAGACCTGCTCAATGGGCCTCTTGACTGAAAACTTGTTCTGCTTGACTAGCTAATGAGTCTAGCTGACTAAAATAAAATAGATACATCTTGCTTGACTAAATTATGAGTCTAGAAGACTAGAAATATGTACTTATTTGTGAATATAGAATAGTGTATCCATCTTGGTTAATTTTGCATTGATAAGAGTATGCAGCTGAGAATGAAAAATTATAGTAAAACTTCCTATAAAAATATTCATGAGAAGCCTAGTAAAGTTTTAGGATTTTTGAGATTTGTTGGAACCCTAAAATATTTAAACCAGAATATTCACGTGAATATAAGAAGAGGGGATCAATATTTTGTCTTTCACGTGAAAAATAGGAGAGGAACAATGGCTTGTCCTTTCGTGAAATCTAAGAATAGGGATGCAAGCTTGTCCTCTCGTGAAAAATAGAATAAGATGGACGTCAGCTCGTCCTCTCATATGAAATAAGATAAGAGGGGACTAGATTTGGTCTTTATGTGAGAGTTTCAAATTTTTATAAGAAGCAGGACACTCATGTTTTACTCTTTATACTCAGCCTTACACGTTGAGGGTAAAGGAGTAAATTTGTCAATTTTTGACAAGAAATACAAGTCGTGTGAACTTGATTCTATTTTGGTGTCTTGTCTTGAAAATAGTCGTGAAGGTTTAGTTGCTTGACTAACATACACATTGGAAGCAAGAGAGGTAGAGGTGTCTCATTTTCTTTGAAATTAGGGTTTGAAAGAGTGTTGCAAGAAGACTAGAAGCTCATGTTTTACTCTTGTGCTCATCCTCACATGTTGAGAGAAAAAGAGTAAATTTCAGAATTTTATAGAAGAGCATGATGTCCATGCTTGGTTTTCTAGTAGGCGTGCAAGCTTGACTTTGAAGGAGTAGGACGCGTGAACAATAGATCCTAGAGACCTAGACGTGTACAAATTCGGGTTTGAGATTTTGACACACTTTGCAACACTTATAAGTGTTGCTAACTGTTTTTAAACCTTAATTAAATTTAAAATAATGTTTTTTGTCACACTTTTGCAATGTTTGTAAGTGTTGCGCATTTATTTTTAAACCCTAATTAGGGTTTGGACGTTTTGATACGCTTTTTGCAACGTTTCAAATGTTGCGGTTTTTATTCTCAAACCCCAATTAGGGTTTGGGAATTTTGAAACGCTTTTGACACATTTATGAGTGTTGCAAAGTTCTTTAAAACCCTTTTTAAATTCTTTTACTCGTTTTTCATTGGTTGTCTGTTTAAGCAAAGGATCAATGCAACAGGTTATGATTTTTATCTAGTAGAAGCTACGAAGTCATATTTTATTTAATTTAAGCACATTTGTGGTACTTCAATTAATTAAATAAATATATGTTATTTTAATAGGTTAATATTATTCAATTTGAACATAAATATTAACATAAGTAATTTTCGGGATTCAACTGTGGAATATAACACCCGAAAATAATACTCAAACTGCTCTATACTAGTGTGCAATACATCTAGGAGCCTAAGAGATTAGATGTAAAAATCATAGAACATCTTGAAAACTTTTCGTGTACGCCAGTGTTGCTCTAATGATTTTCTATAATGATGAATGTCGATTAATTTCATCAATTTAATCATATATGTTGTCCATACATATAGAGACAGGTCAGGGATATGCGCCTGAGATATAGTAGGGATAAGCGTCTACCCGAGAATTCTTTTTTCAGAATTTTAGCAGTTCAGTATTTTTCAAACCAGAGTCTTCAGAGGTGATTTACTAATTTATCCTGTCAAAAACCCACCATATACAACAACATATCTGAACATAAGATAAGCATACAACAAACATTCATATAACATCATGTCGGGTACATAATGTAAGTAAAGAAACTCAGGCGCGACTCAGATACATAGTCACGTGAGCTTATTTTGTCTCATCACATTCCATCTCCTCTTTAGCATCTACAAACGACTCCAAAAGATACGGACAATCACCATCCGTAAAAATCCATATTATGCAAGTACAACGACTAACTAGCGACAAATACAACTGTAAAGTCCTCCACAAGGCGGGTGTACCCGCTAATGTCATTTATGATCATATCCATTGTATGATTACGGACCTCTAACTTCAATTCGGATACAACTACCCGATCAGCTCGAGTTGAATGAGTATCAGTCATGCTTTAAAAAAAAACATGAGAAAATAAAAATACAAAAAATAAAGAGAAGAGAGGATCCTATTGTATAGAGAATTTGACAGACAACATCGCACTTGACCAAAATAACCTGCCCTCAAGACACGTTCCTATTCTCAAGGAAGAGCTTGTAGCGCTGCTTGAGCCGAGTTAAGAGCTACTTCTACCGCTTGCAAAGATCGAAATACATCCTGACATTGGAAGTAAGTTACAACACGACGTTCACGGTAATAACGGTGGTGCTCAAAAAATAAAGGGGTGGGAGCCACCGACCCTCGTGACGCGCCTCTTGTAATAGATGATCCGCGTCTATAAAACGATAATGAGAGATACTATTCTCATGATCAAAATAATCAAACACAACACTCAACACATTTGACGTCTGAGTCAATCGAGTAATCTCCGATATCAAACTGGCCCGTGCCATATAATAAAAAGAAAAATAATATATATTACACCAGAACAGGTGAAAAACAAGAGGACGGTAAAAGGTTAAGTATGAATTTAACTAAACAAGGAAAGAAATAGATAATAATCACGAGGGTAGGGTAATCTACGCATTCAATACCACATTGAATGAGCATTGGGACACTAATAAGCATTAATAAACATTTTGGGGAACACAAAAAGGATCATAGAACTAATCGTCCTGACTATCGAACATCACGCGACAAGTCTCTATTTCTCTAACCAAATCTTTCATCATAAGAATAGCTTCGTCGTACAGCTGAGTAGCTAAATAGCGTCGGGTGACCGCTTCATTGTGCAAACGCTGGACGTCCCGAAGAACCTGATCAGGAGCATTGGCGCTACAAGCAATCATGAGAGTCTTGTCTTGTTCCCTAAATGCAGCCCGCATGGTAGCACGATGACTCAGCCTACGGGTCATCAACACCCCCACTTTATCCTTCAACGCTAAAAGCCGAATTAACTCGTCCTGCTTTTCAAGGGAAGGCACGACATCCATGACTAAAGTATATCCGTGAAGTTGATGAGACATGCTGAAAAAGAAAAAAATGAAGGAAGTGTGTATAATGAGAAGGACAAAGAAATGTTTATATAGAAAAAACAAACGAACATTTATCACCGCAGCCAACAAAGGACAGTTACAAAAATAAATGCTCTTAGGAATTATAAATCCCTAGAAATATACAATAAAAGACACCAACATAAACTAATCGTCCGACGCTGCCAACATTGCACGGCAGACTCCTATCTCCCGATCTAAATCTTTCATCATAAGCACAACCTCCTGATACTGAGAGTTAGCAGCACACCGCCTCGCATGAGCCTCAACAAGCAACCGACTAACATCACTCATAATACGAGCATCGACGTGAGCTTTCCGAGCCAGTTCAAATATTGCATGTTGATCTTCCCAAGCGGCATCCATGGCATCCCGATGAACTAACCTATGAGTCATCAATATCCTTTCTTTGTCTTTCACCGCCAAGAGTCGCTCGAGTTCTTCACGCGCGTCTGGGGTTATCACGGTAGCATCTACCGAAGCCATTTCCAAGGTATACCCATGTAACTTATGAGCATCCTTAAAAGAGAGATAGGAGGACAGAAGGAGAAGGAAAAGAAAGGATGGAAACAGATACTAAGGCAAAGATAAAATGAACACTTAAATAAGAACAAACATCACACATAAGTCAAAACATGTGGCTAAAGAGAAGGAACTTTAAATGAGAACCCAAGATAGGTATAACTACACGCCCGAAAAGTAGACGTAATATTTAAATACAGGATAATCAAAATATAAATTACAATTGTAGTATTCAAAAAAAAAATAGAGCAAGTGCAACTTCTACATCCCAATAACACGGAGAACCCGGAGTAATTTAGCAGTACGAGGGATATGTTGATCAAGATGCCAACGCGTCTCATTAGCTTCCATGAGAACTCGTTCAACGATATTTAGATCATCATTAGCCAAGCCGTATACGCACAGTTCCGCATCATAAGTACTTACGGCCAAATCATGAATGGTGAACGCCTGATGGATAAGACCCGCCTTGTACCATCGGTCGGCCACTTCGTTGCGAGCGACGTACGCGGATTCCTATTGCACCTCAGCATTAACTCTATCATCAATCAAGCGATATAGTTTTCTTTCAAATCATGAATAAGAGCAGTTGTCGTAGGATAAGCCATCAAGAAAGATGAATGAAATAGGATAATAAGAGCACTATTTATAAACAGACAGTCACCATCATAATAAAATATATGAAATCCAGGTGCCACTAATAAATACACACATTTGAAATAAATGCCAAGAATAAAACAACCATTTAAGATGGTTAGAATACCAAAGTAAAAGTCATCAAAATCCCAAATAAGTTTTCAACAAAAATTGAAGAAAGAGAGAGAGGAGAGAAGGAGAAGGAAGCCAACCAAATCCAAGAAAATCACATACATTCAAACACCAAGCATAATAGATTTAAAATTCTTCAAAAACGGCCATATCCCGTTTCTTGTGCTCAAGATCCTCTTATACCCGGGTCACAACAGCGTCAGCCTCACAAGCCTCCAGCGTAATTGTTGAAACATTACCGAAAAGCTTTTTCAGAGAAGTCTTATTCTCTTGATCCACCTTAGTCAGACCCTTTAGGCTTTGCTCTAGTTCAATGATTTTAGTCGGGAGGGTTGCACGCGGATCAAACTTGCTCTTCACCATACCCAGCAACTGGGTTAACCATGCTATGGGAAACTTGATATCTAGGATATCCTGAATGGAAGACTCCCACTTCTTCATCTTACTAACAACAGGATGCGCATCACGAACTCGGGATAGCCCTTCGGCAGCTTCAAGCAAACCTTTATTCAAAAAGACTAAAGTCTTCATGTCCTTAAGCATACCCTTATTCACCATATGACCGCTTCGATCGACAATCATCCTTTAAATGGCGGCTAATTCGAAGGAACCCAAAAACCATGCACTAACCTATGGTCCTCAGTCACCTGGACTCGTCGGTACTCACGACTGAAGGATAGCAAAAGAAGGATCTTCTGACTTATTTAATAGAACATTTGTATTGTTTTTTCCTGACTAGCTAGGAAAATATCATTTTACCCTAGACGCACACGTTTAACATTGCTTGTAACCTTGGAAGCATCATTCTTAGACGCGGAGTTTCCACTTCGCTTCTTCATAGTCTAAACGAAAAAAGGAAAAGAGTATAAGAAGAATGTCAAAAATAAATAAAAATGAATGACGATGATAAGAAAAAATGAATAAAAATGAATGAAATTAACTTCTGAAGGTTGGGGATTAGGGGGCGATGCGTGAGCGGGAGAAGGCCCGTAAAGGTTGGAAGGAGGACGAGAGGAATCCGAAGACGACTCCGAACCACCAGCAGAACCTAAAAAAATAATAATAATGGATAATAAAAAAAACAAAAACAAAACGCAAACACACAATAAGGTAGTAAAATGAACGTATAAATAGGAAAAATCAAACATATATGCCTTATCACCAGATCAAAAAAGGATAAACATGAAATCAAGAAGACGACACGTGGAAAGTAAAAAGACAATAATTACCAGAAGAAGATGGGTTTTCGTCATCGGGTACATGGCCCTTAGATACACTAGGATGAGAATAAGACGAAACACCACGGCTACATGAACCAAGCAGGATGGTAGGCTTCTCTTGGGTTTGGTTCCGAGAATGGGTAGTAGTGGTAGAATTCCCGCGTCCCGCTTAGATTTTTTATCCCTACGACGAGGCAACCATTCATGGTCAGGGATGTTAAGATATTCCTCCACCATAAAGGAGCGGGGTTTGTACCCAACTGAACCAACATGGAGATCACCCTGATGACACATAATTAGAAAAAGGGAAAAATAGTTTTTAAGGGAGAGAAATGAAGCCCAGACACAAAAACACACATGATTGGAAGAACTCGGAGCTGATTGACGAGTTTGGGCCTTTCCCGACTTTTTTCGAGGTGGAGGAGGGAACATCTTCCCTTTTTTAACCCTTTTTTTTAACAACTCTTAATCAGTCGGGGGAACCCAACTAGTAGTCAAGGGAACCAAAGGAAGACCCTTTGAACTATGCATAAGACCCAACTCAAGAGCTACAGACTCATCTAACTTGATATGGCCCGACGCATGCATAAACCCGAGTTCATCCGAGGATAGCGCAGGTGGATGAACATATTCGCATAGAAGAAAATTCATAGCTTTCTTCCGAATTTTTGTTTGAAATGAATACCAGTTAGAAGAGACACAAAGCTCTCGCATCGGAGAAGGATAAAGGAAAGAAAAGAAAATCGATCGGTCCGCCAAACACGTCTCTCCCTTAAACACATAACGATCGAAACTATCTTTGATATCAGCTTCTTCGCTAGCAAGGATCCGGATAGAGAGACGGGACTCCTTGGTCGAACCCCAGCTGTCGAACCACACGATCGGAGTTATAAGACATTGCTATGAACCTACCTAAGTAGAAACCAGGAAGATAACCATGCAGTATATCCATAACAGAGACAAAAGTCATCACTAGCCAAATATTGCTCAGAGTTCAAGGTAACATCCTCAACCTCAGTACTAAAATCGTAGGGAAGAGAACCAGAACATATGTCATGATAAGGAAAAGGCTTGAATTCCTTGGCCACATCCATGTATTTCTAAAGAGTATTCCTATTTTTTCTCCCTTTCCCATGCCACAGGGCTATGCGAGGATAATAGTAAGAGGTCGAAACCATATCAAAGGTACCATCCCATCTATCAACCCGTTCCACACGATGAACGGCTAAATCATTAGTCGAAGGAGCATACTTGGGGAAATGCTTCCATGCTCGGGCCTGAAGGAAATTTGACGCGACATAACTTTCAACATTGTAACAGACGTCCACTCTCTTAATGTCTTTACAAAGGAGATCCAACTGATAATACAAACCACCCAAGAACATAGGTGCCAAGGGAAATGATATACCTCGTGACATCAGTACAACCATCAGCACGAGCTCGTTCTTAATGGTGTCGCGGGGGTTGTGCTCAAAGACATCATGGCAAAGCCATTAAAGAAGAAAAGCTTCCAGTTCAGCGTCGGGATTCTCCTCCCTTTTGACGGGGGAGATAACATCCCCATCTATGAGATTTGGAGCCCAGTACTTCACCCACAAAGGAAAGGAAGTACGTTTATTCTTACTAACCTTAGTATCGCGATCAGAAGGGGATCTATCTTGGGCAGATCGGTGTGGTACAACAACGGCATGACCGTTCATAGCATCAACCATCATTTTCCTACCAATAGGGCGGATTACAGACTCCTCTCTCGCTTCTGAAGCAGAGGTTACCTTGGACTTCCCTTTAGACGATTTCTCCAAACAACCGACCTTTCCCTCTATAGGATGAACATCCTTTATTGAGGAGTCGTCCTTCTTCCCCGATCGGATTTCCCGCGATTTACCTTTACAGCCAATCAAGTGAGCACATAGAGTCTTGTCCAAATCATCCATAACTTCAAAGATGGTCGCCTAAGGATACATGTGAGATACATGAATCAACAACCCCATTAAAGCCACAACATCCTCCAATACAGGAGTCGCCTCACCCCAAGCAAAAATGAAAGTGTAAACCCGAGAAATCCATCGAAAATAAAGGCGGGCAATGTCACTTTTGTATTTGACTATCACGCGATGAAGGGACGCGTCTATAGCATCGTCTATCACCAAAGAGCGGAGCGTGGCTAAATGGTCAGGGTTGGAACTGATATATGCGACCCAAGATTTCCAAAGGGAAGAAGTTTCATCGAAAGTGCGTTGATCTATAGTCGGAAGGTAATAATCCCCTCGATGAATGGCCATGCACGGAATTATTTTTAAAAGGGTGAAGGGGAAGACCATCTTCATCCGGATGCATAAGCCACTTAGGAGATGTGAAAAATAGTATTAAAACCGGGTGGGTTATACGAGAATCGAGGTAGTCGTCAGTCGGCGTAACCCGCGTTACTCGAATTTTGCTCATTTTTATGTTCATAAGACGGGTGTGTATATGAATAGTAATTGGGATCACCCTGGGATGAGCAATAACCTCCAAAAGGTTGGTGGAAGTCCCGACTACTATCCACACCATGCTGATAGTACGGATAATGTTTATTTTTAGATTCAGTCGAATATTCATTGTATTGGCTTCATAATACCAGTTCGACATTTACTAACAAAAACTTCATAATATATTTACAAAAATAAACTCTAAAAATAAATCCTATCGGAAGGGGTTCTAAACAAACACAAACAATGCCGACTCAACCAAATCAAACCTACTGAATCTAGCAAATAAAAAATATGATGGATCCACTTAGATTGTTTCTATACCAGCTTCTATTCTTCCAAAAGACAACCAGTTACAGTTTTATCAAATCTCTTAGAACGATCCGAATTAGATTAAGTCGAATAGAAGCTGGATAAGCTCTAAGGAGATTTGATAACACTGCCTCTTTGATAAGCTCTTAGAAATGTTTCCAAAGAGGCAGGATTATCAAAGCTCCGTAGAGCTTATCCTGCTTCCATGCTTCTATTCGACTTAATGGGTTACAAGGCGGCTCGAATCAACTTAAAATAATCTACCTGAACTTTAAGTTATGGTAACAAAGTAACCAATGCAGTCCTTTTGAATGACTTTTCAATAAGCTCGATACCCTATTGGTCTTCCTCTAGTCAAATTTTAAGGATTGGGTTTGCGTTAGATAACGTGTTCCTAAGGCGGGAAAGAAGGAAATGGTGATGAAATCCGAGTCCTTATCTTATATGACCATTCCTTGCCCTTTACTAGAAAATAAATTTGTATTCAGTTCCTCAACATATATGCATACGAAGGAATACAGTAAACCCACTTGCATGGGATTCGTGGGTTGATCGAGTCTTACCTCCCGTACCAGACGGGGGATGATTCGATTATAGTCGACTCGGGCCACCCACTCCTATGTCAGTGTCCGAACCCGAGGGGCCGAGATAATATCGTAATTGTCGTCCTTCCCTGTTGCAGTTTATATTTAACTACCCTTCTGTAGGGTTTAAAAATTAATAATAAAGTTCAAAAGTTCAAAGTCCAAAGTCCAAAAATAAGAAAAAACATAAAAATACCTAAAATAATTACAAAAATAATAAGAATTTCCTAATACAATTTTCTAAAAAGAAAAAATAAAAGACCTAAAAAATAAAAAAAAATTAACTAAAACAAAATCTTGTCTTATTTTTGCGTTCTTTTCGATTAATCTTTGACTCCAAGTCTTCAATCAACCAATATAATCTTTGGCTCCAATTTCTTTTTGAACCAAAACCTATAATACAAAGAAAATACCCATAAACTAAAAACAAATTAACCTAATTAAAACTAAAAACAAATATAAAAACAAGTCCGCGTCGATGACGCCAAAAATTGATGGTTTTCTATAGTGATAAGAAATGTATCGTTCGCCCGTACTTGTGAAGACTGATTTTAGACTTACTCCTAATTTAGACTTAAAAAAAAAATAAAAGGTAATGAAAAAATTACAAGGGACTGGGACTCAGAATTTCACCGATTTTCACATTTATGTGGTACAAATATTAACTCTTAACAATTTAAGCTCTTTTATGGACTCTTTTTTTTGTTTGCCAAAAGTAGATTTTTAAAACATTGATTGTAAATCCTAAGCATGGAGCACCAAAACACTTAAGCTAAGCATGACCTATCAAATTAAATGACAATCAATTAAGAAAAATCATGAAACAATTAAAATAAGTGCAAAAAGTCATAAATAATCTAATATAGTTACCAAACAAGTGTGGAAAATAGCTTCCTCCATTGTCCCAGTGATGGGGTTTAGCTCATCATGCCCAAAACACACTCAAAACATAGGCATATAGCTCCAACGTGCTTGTGAAGAAGAAAAGTACAAAAGGAACTGACCAACTAAGTCACAAAAGAATTAAAATGATTTATTGAATCTACGACACACTCTAGACGCAGTTGGAAAAGGACTGTCTTTCTTTGTATTAAAACCGGAAAGTGTTGCTTTTACTAGTAGCAAAAAATGTTGTTATAACTTATAAATTTGGAAGAATAGACAACAGAATTAACAACAGCTTTCTACTTTTATTCATGGTTTCTTCATATTCTTCACGGGATGATCTTGTAGCAGCAGCAGAATTTTTCTAGAATTTTATTTCGTCTAATATGGCCTCTGCTAG
>JAJJMC010003761.1:6711762-6755094 GCA_023531435.1 Papaver californicum | reverse complement strand
CGTATTATTCTTGGGTTTTAACAAAGGGAAGAATATCACCCAAATCATTGAATCCTCTCCAAATCTTCGTTTTAATGTTCAAAATCTCGGCAGCACCTCTTCTTTAATTCTCGGATATTTTTCTTCCTTCATGGTTCTGATTTGGGTGATATTCTTCCCTTTGTTAAAACCCAAGAATAATACGATGTGTCCTTGTTTGCTCCTCCAATATTCTTATGCGATTACCATAAATCAGTTGAGATAGGGAAGAAAATCTCGTGGAATATTTGTTATCCTTTTTTTTTACTTAAGCGAATCTTTCATTTCTTATTTTGAATCTTCAATTGGTGTATATCTCATATAAGGTAAGAGTATTTTCCGCCTTAAGACTCTTCCCAAAATTACTTTAACAAAATCACACAGATAGAGTAGATAATAAACTCCCGCCAAAATCCAGTTTTGAATTTAAAAAAGTGGTTGCCCTTATCCACTCGATGGGTGCCTTTAACAATTCTTGAGGTGGGTGCTTTTAATACTTTTCAGGGTGCCTTTAACATTTTTATTGAGCCAATTTTTCCAAAAATATTTATTTCCCAGAAACATCTGCATACACATATAATACTATATTAAGTACAAATTTAGTACTAGCAAAAAAGAGAATTTGGAGCAAATCGGACACAAAAAATGTGTCTATCAAATACCTCCAAACTTATTATTTTCTAGTCCTCGAGCAAATCTAATCTAAAAATAAAATAACAATCCTAACTCACTTTCGCAGGCATCGCGATTGCACTTAGCATGTGCAACAAGCCTTTAAACTCATAGGTGTCCCTATCGGACGAGTTTTGTCTCGTGAGGGTTTACAAGACATATACCCACAAAACCTTTACTCCAAACCCTAGCTACTTGCAAACGATTGAGGGTAGACACTAAACATGCTATTTAGTTGGCTACCAAATTCTCCGTATATAAGAATCATTACCCTATATGAGTCCAATTGTTCTACACGAGTTTGCACCCAACATCTAAAATTCATAGAAATTCAAAACATTACTTAGATAGTCGTTCAACCACGATACTCGGAATCTATCAAAGTACAATCACATGAAAAGATTTAAAAGATGGATGTGGAAAAAAAAATTAAGTTCGTGCATGTTGACTAAAGTGAACGGTGTTTCCCATATCTGTCTGAAGGTCACTGCCAGGATGAACCCTAATGGATTGAGATACGCTCCCACTGGTCTTAATCCTTATACTAATATCGACTCAGCTGGTATATACAAGGGTTCAACGGTCGATTTATTGAAAATAAAACAATTATTTATTATTCTTAAATATACTGACAACATGATTGGATCAAATGAATCCAAGCGCATGCTCCTTATCAGCATCTTACATGATAGTTCTCATGGATCCTGTGTTTCACGCTTTCTTAGGCGACGAAGACAGGGATAACACATACATATTGCTATCAAAGTGTTAATACTCGATTTTTAATTATTTTTGTAAATAATAATGGAAAAATAATACAATGATGGGGCTTGATCTCAAACACTCTACTTCATCCCGGCGGTGATAATAATTCGATATTAGTGCCCCACCAAATCACTTAGAGAAACACAAAAAATTACAAAAATAAAAACAGAAGGTGAAATAGTCGAGATAGATTCCGAGATATGGTGACAACTATCATGTTATTTCTAACACATGAGCTAGGCATCTTTTTATGAATAGACCATTTAGATGGGCACATCAATTCCTATAGAAAAAAGAGCTAAGGTCCCATCTACCTAGAATGGTTAGTGTCATCTTGAATTCTTCACTAGACTTTGGAGTTTCATATTTCACTAAAAGTTTCTCCCTTACCCCCAAACTTAAATCTAACATTGTTCTAAAGATGGGTTATTAAAAGAATGAACAAGGAGAATCTGTTACCAATCGAAGGAAATGAGTTAAGGAAAAATATTACCGTGTTGCATGAGCATGGGTTACCTCCTAAGAAGTACTAAGTTTAAAGTCTTCAGCTAGACTAAGAAAGAATTAGTCACCTCATAAAATCATATACCAATAGTCGAAACAAATGTGGGTCATCTGAATAAAATAATGTTATCCAAAATAGAAGGAAATTACAGCAGGCCCAGAAAGTGAACAAACCGAGCATACCCTTATCTAGTTTTTTATTTAAGACAACTACATCTAGTTGTGGTTCAGGTTCAGGCTCTATGAAAGGGACTAGATAAATCTCTTTAGGATGTTCCTCATATGCAGGATCAGAAGGATCAGGTTGTAGAATCTAGAAAGACTCAACTAAGAATTTAAAAGCACATAATAATAACCTGAATAATTGTGGATCCTCAAAGTCAATCATATTTGACCCACACAGTTGACTACTATGAAAATGGTGGTTATTCTTAAGCAAATGTGTCGATTCTAATCTCTTAAAGTAATTAGGCTTAGTCTCAAAACTTAATAACTGACACATTTGAAATTCAAACGTTCCCACATATGGAAGAAAATATTTTGGTGGGAAAACACAGTCAATCTTGGTATTATTTCCTGGGTAGACGACATCAACCATAGGATGGGTCTCTAACAAATGAACTTCTTTCTGGACATCAACAAGCTTAGAGAATCTAGTTTGAAGATGATCTTGAAAAATGGTAGAGGTGCAAATGTCAATCCCTAAGTGAGGGACTTTAAGCAGGGATACTTGAAAATGGTTCTTAAGGTCAGAACTACACTCAGCTTCCTCTATAAAAGGAAATAAGGTAAACTTATAAAATGGTAGAAGTTCAAACTTAGCTTTCCATATATTATAAGTGTCCATCAAAGGTGAAGAATCTAACAAAGTATTCACCTCATTAATAACACTATCATCGTCAACATCAAACCCAAAGTGGGCTAGGCATTTCTCTAATGGATCTTCTAACAAAGTGTTTGGCAAAGATTTCTAAACTGAAGTACTAGTTATGTTCACTTCTTCTAAATCATAGATCTCGCAAGAAGGTTGTCTACTCATACTAAATAGATTCAGTTCAATAGTCATGTTACCAAAAGAAAAATTAATTATTCAATTTCAATAATTGATGACGACATTATATGTAGTTAAAAAGGGACGACCTAAGATCACTGGTATTTGAGCCTCTGGGACCTGAAAAGGTTGGGTTTCTAGGACAACAAAATCCACTGGGGAAACTATTATATCAAACTGAATCAAATTATCCTCTATCATATTAAAATTCTTTAAGAGTCTATCATCTTCGTCAGAGACTATTGTCTTCGAATTGTTAGACTCTAAACGTGTTTATCAATAAGTGGTTGAAAGGAGACATGTGTCAAGAGAAGAGAATGAGGAAAGTATATATAAGGAAAAAAGATTGCACAATGAAAGGATATTTTTTCTTTCTCTCTGACCATAAAAGGAAAGGTGTAAGTCCTTGTTGTGACTAGGATTGGTCTCCTATTTACGAATTTACCTTAAAACAGCGGATACTATGATCTTTGCGCTGGCATTAGGTCAGCATCGTGAAATATAGTACCGTCGGTTGGCGTTGCATTAGAGAAGATAACATAGGCCAACCCATAATAACTAGGTTAACGCCATCATTAGGATGACGCCGTGTTCATTTAGCGTGGCGCCATAGGTTGGCGCCGTGATGTGTCAGTTTAATGCCAGTGTTGGTATGTCGTTGTGATGTGTTGATCTTGATGCCATAGGATGTTGGCACCGTGATGTTAGGTTGGTGCCATTATTAGAATGTTGTCGTGTTATTTGACTTGGCGATATAGGCTGGCGGCATGGTAATTAAAGTAGGCGCCAACCTTAGGATGACATTATGGTAGGATTTGGTGCTGGCCTAAGCCAGCACCGCGATCAAGGCTAGCACTATCTTGTCTTTTCGTGCGTATTCAATTTGCATTTTTTTCAAGTCATAAACCCATTATTGGTACTTGATGTAAAGGAATTCAACCGGGAATCATTGCACTTGGAACAGGTTCAAATTACTTTATATTAATGGATATCCATCTAGGGACATTATTATTTATTTGAGAACAAATCTAAGGAATGGAGTATCGCAGGAGCTTGTGCCGAATATATGTATTATGTATAATCATATAACGTATGAAAGACATTGCGACAAGCACCAGTACCACTCGAGAATCCATTTTTGGGATTTAATACAAAAGCATAGGTACTCATTCATATAGTACATGTATATATGTAAATACTGAAACTCAGTGAATATATTAAACATATATATATAATGTTAAAATTCAGTCGGGTGAAGCTCTATCACACATATATATATTAAGAGATGGTGAGAGTTCAATTTGGGTGAAGCTCCAACACATAGATACCAAGAGAAACTATATGGATCAGTGTAAAGCACATATAACCATTGGTTGAATCTGCATAGTCCAGATTCTTTGCGATATTCATACTATTCTTACAGACTATGTATTTTGAATACGGAACCACGGAGAATTTTACGATTTTCTTTCGTGGACAAAAACCACCATCAACAGTAAGTCTCATGCTTAGTGCGGAATAGTAGTGTTTCGTAGTAAACTCTAGATGGTGATAATTTTTCTATTAAATATTTAAAATTTAGTTCAAAAATAATTACCTAGCTTTATCTCCTCAGAATATGTCCTTGACGTAGACTTGGGATTTAGATATATTAGGCTCTCCAGTAAGCAAGCGGTAGATGCCAGTGCTCAGGGTTTTAATATGCAGCGCCAAGTGCTAGTGATGACATCATTAGGAAGTATTAGATATGATCTAAAACATCACTGATTGTTAGATGATGACTCGATTTCTAGATGTAGCAGCAAGGTAAAAGACAAGAGATGTTAGGAGAAACTGGTGATGGACTCCCGATAATATTCTTGATATAGACATGAGCATATCAACTCTTTAAGTATACAAGGTCCACTGGGTTTATCTTGTATCGACATGAACACCAAGCAATAAGGATGGTAGCATCATCATCGTCTGAAGTTGGGGCGACATCATGTCACAGGAGCGAAGTAACGTGAACACAATGTTGATGAACTTTTCATGTAGTGGAGTCGTTGCAATGCTTTGGGTGAATGTCAAGTAAGTTTCCACCTTCTGTAATCACATGTTCATACTCTTCAAATGGTTATATGGATAGAAAAAACATAATTTGTTTTGAGATATACGTCATCAGAAGCAATTCAGATGCGCGTCCCGTAACGATAATCATAGTAGATTCTTTACACAAACTCCAATTAATACGTTTGACCCATTTTTTAATTGAGAGAATAAACTAACTTCTGCAAAAAGATTCTCTTGATATCGAGTTCGTTTGTTCAGTTAAATAGGATTGTCAGTACGAATCCAGGAGAGCTCTAGATGAAACTCTAGCATTTCCAACATGCACATGCCCTAGTATCTCGGTCGTCCTAGATCGTGTCTCGGAATAAAACGTCCTTTTAGTATTTTATAGTAGAAATCCAGGAGAACATTTTGATTTAGAAATAATCCCAAAATTCCTCAGCTATGCTCCCAGATTCCAAATTTCCATAGCACAGTGCACATCAACTCAAATTTTGCAGTCGTGAAAAATGTCTTATTTCGTCTTTAAACCATATACTTGCTCCATGAGATCTCTATAATGAATAATTTGGATTAACAATTCACTCACATCATGATTTTATGTGTTGTGATTATATCTTTTGCCATCCTAATCTTCTTGGACTTGTGTTTTAGGTTATGTCCAAACCTAGCCAAGGAAGTAACTTCACCCTGAGGATGAGAGAGTCATTGGAGATGAAGAAAATAACGAAGGTCTTGGATCATTGTCGGTAAGGCTGATGCCAAGCCAAGGCTAACAAAACGGAAAATGTTGGCTCCATAAAATTCCCGGGCAAGTGAAGTCTTTTAGAGAAAGTGAGACCTTGGGAAGGAAACGAGACCCTCATGTGGAGAAGGTGAATTTGATGCCAGACTCTTCCATACTTAAAAATGGAAAGAGTTCCATTATTTGATTTACGCCTCAAACCTCGGCCATGGTAAAAGATGGTGGTATGTGCCTATGTGGTGCAAGTGTGCAACGTTGGTATAAAAAAGAGGGAGAAAAAATAGAGGTACCCCGAGGATTATTGGTATCTTAAGAGTTAACTCTCTACGTATCCCTTATCATTAAACATCGGTTTGCGATATCAACACAAATCAATCCCCGCTTTAAATAGGTTGTAGGTCCTTTTTAGAAGCCATCGCTTCGAAAAAGAAGTTAAGGGTTGATAAATTCCAACACATTTAATTCGTTTCACTTTCAAAATTTCAACTCTTGGAAGACCAGTTGTGCGCAAAATCGACCGTCGGCTCCAGTTTCTTGTATTAAAAATATTACATGGCCGACAAATAATTCAATAAACAAAGATTGGAGAAATTCAAAAACCGAGTTCTCAGCATACAAAATCCTTATATAAATGAGTTGAGTTTGATCCTTAAGTTTCATATCTCCCTCTTGTCTAAGAAAATTTGTAAGCCCTTCCAGTTAGAGTTTCCAAAAAAATGAATCAAGAACATTGCAACGACGTTGTCAATAAATCAGGGCAACCTCAACCAAGCTGTCCACCCACATTAACTAGTGGTGCTGTGCTGTCTCGGTTATTAGTCCCAAGTACTGTGCACCTTATCCGGTTGATCTCACAATTATCAGAAAGGTTCTGAAATTGACGCATGATAACTATACAGTTTCAGATGTTAACGGAAATCCTGTTTTCGATATCAAAGATGAGTTTACTCTCGTACGTCACCACCGTGTCTTACGTGACCCTGCTGGAGTCCCTATTGTCACTATTCTTGAAAAGGTGCGTAGAAGTCTTTTGTTAATTCTCGATATGTCACAAAAATCCTGGTCTATTAATTAATGAGAGTGAGACAAACAGATCAGTGGAGATGTTTATATCCAGCTAATTTTCACAGAATTCCAGTATATGTTTTAGTTCCATGTGGAGATTTATATGTGCATTGTGGTTCTTATATTCAGGTAATGACTGCACATGGGAGGTTTAACGTCTTCAAGGGAGATAGCACAGATATGAAAGACCTTATATTCACTGCGAAACAGTCTCATTTGATTCAATGGACTACCAAAGTAGATGTGTTCTTAGCAGCCAACACAAAAGAGGATGTGTGTGATTTCAAGGTCTAAAGGTAACTGGTTGGAGGGATCTTGTACAGAATATGCCGGAGACGGAGACAAAGATTTTAATAACATCATAGCTCAAGTAAGCCTTTTGAAGTAGTTTACGATCAACAGTTTCTTTTTTGCATTAAACAATTGATTGCAGATGCACAAAAAAACCCACGGTAAATAGCGTGGTGCTCGGAAATGATACATTTAACGTAACTGTGCAGCCAAATAATGATTCTGCATTCGTTATTGCAGTTATTATCGTCCTTGATGCCGTTAACGACCTCAGAGCAATGAGATGATGCGTATTTAGCTAAAAACTTCGTCATTGCTTTTCCTTTTTTTTTTTTTTTTTTTGTGTTATGCCTCTGCTGGTTTTGTAATAATGGGCACCTCTATGTCGTATATAGTCATAGCAATATGTGCTTTTCTCGTAGTAGTTTTGCAAATTGATTGTAATGGATGTAATCTTATATAGTAAACTACTGTAACGTGTATTTTGTGACACCTTTGGCAATGTCATAAATATGCATTTGAGCAAGCTTTTCGTTCTCCGTTTAACTTCTACAGCTCTCGTCCATGTTTTTGTGAGAAGGAGAGCGAGTGAAGTGAGCCAAGGGTAAGAAAGATTAATGACAAATATAGGAAAACATGACGAAAATAGAAAAAACGAAAAATAAGAACAACCAAATGAAAAAGAAAAAGGGTCAAATAGATCCATTTCAAATGCAGATTTTCTTGGGAACTATTTTTAAAGTTGTTGGTAAATTTATACTCTAAAATTGATCCCTCACTATCACTAATTTATATCTGAAGAAAATAGAAATCAATCTTCAAAGAAAGTTTTGATCAACGGAAAAGTACTGGAGATAGAGACAGAGAATAATAATAATGTTTACCTCCTTAACAGCTAGAGTTGACAAGGCAACAAGTGAACTACTTGCTGGACCTGATTGGAACATGAACTTTGCTATTTGTGATTCCATGAATAATAATCTCTGGTAATCAAATATTTATTATAGGATTTTGATCCATTTGAAATGTAGCTTTTGTTTCATTCTCAAAATTTGTTTTTGAAATTTTGGCAGGTTAACAAAAGATATGGTTAAGGCATTGAAAAAAAGATTGAAGCATAGGAACCCAAAAATTCAAGTACTTGCTTTGACGGTATAAACTGCGAATAAACGAATCTACAAACTCGACCATTGCTGCATTTTTAGATCTTTTGAAATTATTTGCTTAATTCTCCTTCTTTTTTTGTTCAAGCTTCTGGAAACTATGATGAAAAATTGTGGTGATTACCTGCACTTACAAATAAGCGAACAAAATATCCTTCGTGTACTTACTAAAATTGTTAGGAAATCGGTAAAATGTTCTTACCTGTTCTTTCTTTAATGTGCTTAAAACTAATATCATCTCACTTCATTTTCATGGATTTTAGTTTTTGCCTGCTTTTTTTGAGCATATTTGTTCGAAATATCAACAGTTTAACGCGCAAGTGAGGGATAAGATTTTGATACTGATTGAAACTTGGAAAGAAGTATATGGTGGGATTGATGGAAAACGACCTCAATATTATTGGGCGTACACCCAATTAAGGGTAAGCATTGCCGATTCCGCCATTTACATTCTCTACTTTATTTATTCATGAAGTAAGCCACAGACACATTCTCAAAACCTGGTCATGCTCAGACATGTACATGAAATGTCATACTTGTGAAACAAACATTATATTTTGAGTACCAACTCCATACCTAAGAAATTGCTAAGAAGCTTGTATTAATGCCAGAGAGCTGGAGTACAATTCCCTGAACGTCCAGCTGATACAAGTCCAGCATACACACCACCTGTCAAACAGCTGACACAAGGACAATCTCAAGCGGGGTCAGAAATGTCGAGGAGTAATTCACTAAACCTGAAAGAATCAGAATCTTCTAATAAGGATAAGAGTGAAGAAGTTGAAAGTCTAAGGTGAGGAATTTGACCGGCGGCTGGCTAGCAGCTAGTTCAGTGCCCTGTTGCTCTGTTCATGTTACAATTGATTTTTCCCATATCTGTTTCTTCTATTGCAATTTGGTTCCAAATTCTCACACTATCTCTGTTTATCTGCCTTTCGCTACTTCAGTTTATCACACATGGACTGTATTCGGAGTATTAAGGAGGTCCTAGCTGACATGCTATACAATTTTAACCCTAATGAGTACGAGGTACATGCATAATGTTTCCTTCATTTTAGTAACTACAGAGCGGTGGGGTTTGTTAACAGTTAAACACCAACAAAAATATATTATAGACCTACCACCTAACAACATATACACATTTTATTCCCTCATGATACAGCCCAACAAACGCGAAGTGATGCTTGAGCTTGTCGACCAGTGTCGCTGCAACCAGAAAAAGCTTGCTCAGTTCTTGAATTCAAATGGGTAAGTATTCTGTAAATCCCATTACAATCAGCCAAGTTTGTAGCTTTCCACAACATTTGGGAGGATATTAAGCTCTATTTGAACAGATTGTGAAGCTAATCTGTCTTATAATCAGACTCCCCTGTTTGATAGTTTTTGTGCTCATGTGGCAGTGATCAGGATCTCCTTACGCACGGCCTTCGTTTGAATGACAGTCTAAACAATGTACTTGCCAAATATGATGCTATAGTATCTGGTAAAGTCCTGATAAGAAACTCTATCCCTAGACAAACTGAAACTGTAGACACGAGGCATACACAAACTGAAATGATAGACACAAGCCCAAGACAAACTGAAATCATAGACATGAGCCCTAGACAAACTGAAGTGGAAAATGTGAGCCCTGCACCATCAGAAGTAACTGAACTGATTCCAATATCAAATGAGACAGAAACAGACAATAATACTTCCAAAAATACCCAAGTTGAAGAGGAGGACGGAGAGAATGATCATGTCATGTTGCTTCCCAGGTTGGTCTATTTCGTTTTATTTTTTTGTTCTTCCTCGGTGGAATTTATTGACATTCTTCAAGATTTCCAAATGTCACATTTAGCATATTCATGACTAAAAATCTTCGTAAATCCAAATGCAGGCAAACCAGAAATGAATCTAACCTTACTGCAAATGCACCGGTAATTACTGGCGGTGCTGATTCATATGATCTAATTGACATCCTAACTCCAGAAGCATCAATGGTCCCAGCAACAGCTTCCATGAGCAACAATCCGTTCAGTTCTTTGGTTCTGACAACCCCACCTCCACCTGTAAGGACTACTATGAAGGAGCAAGACCTGGTTGATCATTTGAGCATCACGCTTTCAACCACCACGATTTCACCCCAATCTACTCTAACACCTCTATCACCCTCTAACCAAAACATGCTTCAATTACCAATGTCTCCTAGCCCGTCCCCAACCACAAATGGGCATCCTTATGGATCGCACCCTTATGTAGAAAATCAGTTATCATACGGGAGTTACGTTGTCCCTTGGGTCCAAGCTCAATTTCATCCTCAACCACAAACACAACCTCAATTACCTAATTACACATCCGCCTGTCCTCCCCAACCTTGGGCAACAACTGCGCATGTGAACGGTGGCCAGATTGCATTGGCTATGACAACACCTTATACATCTTTAATGCATCACGCTAATGCTTCTCCGGCTTCATACATGCCCATGCATCAATGTGCTGTAGTCCCAGCAAATGGAAATCATGGTCCTGCTATGTATGGAGAAGAACAGGCCATGGTGGTTATGAGAAACCCTAATCCTACAATAGGACAGAAAGCATTTATTCCCCCTTACAGATTGTTCGAAGATCTGGATGTACTTGGAAGTCCAGATAGAAAGTTTTACAGGATGAACAGCAGTGTCAAATCAAGCTGCACTATGAAATGAAAACCCAATACAATATGCTTTTGCACTTGTTAATGTTTGCATTTCTTTCATAATAATGTCTGACAGACTGGGATCTGTCCATTTAAAATTTTGAAATAAGATAGTAATTTCTTACTTTCTTTGGTAAACGTGCACTGTGCATCATTTCTATCAAACCCGAGTTTTCACCAGTGATTTCCACAAGAACATAATCCATCTTTAAACCGATGAAACCGACTTGAATCTCTTGCCACAATCACTCTCCCTGCAATTTTCGAGATAAATGCAGTTGCTGCATGACAATCTATACATATTCGAAGATTCTTAACAATTGTGATCATAGAACCTGGTGGCGTACTAAGAAGCCCAAATCCAACCGCAAGCTTCTCGCTGTGACCTAGCAATATTTGTTCTTTTCTCTGATCATCCACATTCTGCACCACTAAGCTTAAATTCGGTACATACCCAATTTTCTTCATCTTCTTGATTAGTTCCTCTAAACAACTATAGATCTCTTTATGGAGCAGATGTGATCTATCTCCTGATTCAAATGCATGAACTTTTCCCCTAATCTCAATCCATGTAGAAGCTCTTTCCTTCCTAATTCCCCTGCTGAGCATCAACCTTCTAACCTTTGCAACACCTTCCAAATCTCCAACCAAACCATAAAAGTTCGATAACAATATATAAGCTCCTGCGTCATCAGGCTGCAACTCAAGTACCTGTTCCCCCACTTTTCTTGTTAACTCTACATTCATGAAAGAAAAACAAGAACTAAGAAACGCCGTCAGAAGCTTGACGTCAGGATTAACTGGCATTTTCTCGATGAATACACGGGCTTCTTCAAGTTTTCCAGCTCGTCCGAGGAGATCAACCATGCATGTATAATGATCCATCATGGGCTGTATAGAGTATTTATAAATCATTTTGTTGAAAATTTTCCATCCTTGTTCCACTAACCCTGCATGACTACATGCATATAAAACACCTAAGAATGTAACATAGTTAGGCACAACTCCCTCCATTTCCATTTGATCAAAAGCTCTCAGAGCTTCATATCCAAGTCCATGTTTCCCTAAACCTACTATCAAAGAAGTCCAAGAAACTATATTCTTAGATGTGATATTGTTAAAACAAAGCAAAGCATTATTTATGCACCCACTTTTTGCATACATATCAACTGTAGCATTCCCAATTGGAAGATACATTTCAAACCCAAGTTTAATTACCAAGCAATGTACTTGTTGAGCATTAACCAAAGCTGCTAAATCAGCAGAAAACGATAGTACACTTACCATCGTTGCAAGATCAATTCTTATTCCTTCTGATCGCATTCTTCGAAAGAAATTCAGAGCTCTAAGTCCCTCCATATTTTGACCAAGGCCTGAAATCAATGAATTCCATGACCCCACGTCTTTCTCAAACATGTTCTCAAATATTTGAACCGCTTCTGATGTTAAATTACATCGGCATAACCCGCTGATCATACCATTAACTGCTATCACATCTCTTTCAGTCATTTCATTGAAAACATTACGAGCTTCGAAAACACTTCTGGATTTGAAGTACATATCCATAAGAGATGTCATTAGAATTACGTCCTTATTGAACCCATATTTGATTATTACGCAATGAGCTTGTTTTCCTTCTTTGAGAGCTTCAAGTCTTGCGCAACATTTGAGAACAGCTGAAAGTAAGAATCCAGTTACTCTAACTTGAACTGATTGAAGTTGGTTGAAAAGAAGCAAACCTTGACGGCTTTGACCTTGGTTTACTAGAGAAATTATCTTGGTAGCCAATGAGGAATTTGGTCTTTGCTGCACTTTGGAGAGGGTATTTTGGAGAGTATAAAGGATGACAGGTACTTTAGGTGTCCCAGAAACCATTTGCATGAGCCCAGATTCTTCACTACGGAGCGTAGTGAAATAATTCATTGTAGGGCTTGAAACATAAATCCCCTTCTTTAAAAGTGTAAACATGGTGTAAACTAAGTATTCAGATAACAAAATTAAAATTTAATAGAAAAAAAAAGGCGCTCATTTTCCCCCTCTTTTGTTGGGTGCTATTTTCAAGTTAAGGCGGTTTTTAATTCCTGTTTAAAACGTTGTCAGCAGTGGTTAGCAAGCACTTAATTTATATACTTTTATCGTCTTATTTATATTTTTTAGTTATTATTATTATGATGATTTTATTATTTTATTATTTTAATATGTGATATGCGTAAAATCTGAAGTTGTGAATAAAAACGGTTAAACGGGCTAAATTGCTAATGGTGTTTATTTGGACTGTTATTTTATAAAGTTGGTGAAGAGTAAAGGAGGGTCTTGACTAGGGCTGCACAAAGGTCGGTTCGGCTCGGTTCTTGGTGGAACCCTGTACCTGTACCTCCTCATGGTCGGTTCTTAAATTTTGTACCTGTACCCTGTATCCTGTACCCTCGGTCCGGTTTCGGTTTTGTACCCTGTACCCTGGGTCCGGTTCCGGGTACGTACCCTGTACCCTTTTTTATTTTATTTTTTTTGGGTTACATATAAAATTTAAATGTAAATTGTTGAAATAAAATAAAAAAAAAAAAATTTAAGTGTTTCTACCATTTCAATCTAATTACGAAATGTATACAGTATTAAGTTCTGTCAAATAAACACAAACACAAAAAGTTTGGTGGTTCCGTCGAATGTGATGGCTACTTAATCTCGGCGGTCGCTTTCCTAAGGCTCAGCCGCTCAGGTAACTTAAGTAACTATTGAATTCTTAACTTCTTATTTGGGTTCAGAAAAATCAGAACTTGGTAGTACGAATTTCATCACATGCAGAACTTGTTTACTTGTTGCAATTTAGTATAACTTAGACTCTGTAGGGTATCATCACATTCAGAACTTCGATTGATTCCTTTCCCTGTAAGATCTTTTAGATGAGACCCTCTATGGTGTTCAAAAACTTCTGATGATGAGCATGGTGTGCTTCATATATGTTGTATTCTATTATAAGATTTTCCAAACAACAGTTCCAAACTTTAGTATCACTTGATCGGTTCTTTGGGTCCGGTACAGGTCGGTTCTGAGCATGTACCTGTACCTTGTACCCCCTTATACTCGGTTCCTATTTTTTGTACCCGTACCCCGTACCCTGTACCCTCGGTTCGGTTTTTATAGAGTACGGTTCCGTCGGTTCCGGTTTGGTTCTTCGGTTCCGGTCGGTTCCTGTGCAGCCCTAGTCTTGACAAAAAAGTACAGGCAGAGATAAAAGTTGGTCTTCTATTTTTGGTTTGGGGTTACCAGGAGAACTTGGTCAGTGGTTTCATGATGATTATTAAATGGAACTCATGCATATATTTATTTATTTATGTAAATTAGACTTATATTAAAAACTAGTTAGATGACTGGAACTAGCTTAATGAAAGTCCCAAACACCAACTTCGAGAGTAGAACAAAGGATGTAAACAGAAATACGGGGAAAGAAATTGGACATACAGTTGTTGCCTCATTAAAACCTTGGCAAAGGAAAATCCATTGTGGTAAAACCCTGAGCAAGGAAAAAGATTACAACCCAATATATCCAGAAAATTAAACCAAAGAAAAAACTCCCTAAAAAGATAAAATTACATTGATAATTCCTCAAGAGCATAGAAATTCTTCGTTCTTCATCGGTACCCGATAAGTTGTCTTCTAATGTTGGCAGTATATATGTCACCACAAGCAAGTTGTGGAAGTTGAGCATCTTCACTGTGATAAAACTATCAATGGATGGTCATGCGCCCTTCGATTAATATCAAGACTAATAGGAGTGTCACGACGACGTATACAGGATGAGAAATTCGTCCTCTTGGCGATTGAGAATGACGGTTTAGCCTTATCTGTAATCAAGAACTTATAAGTTGAGAAATGTATCTCCAAAGAAATACATGTAGAGTCGCGATTTATAAAATCGGACCAAGAAAATACATAGCCAAAATTGATTTCAACATCATGTTGTTTCACAAGAGATTTCATATTTCCATGAAAATTAGAACTACTCATGTAAAATAAACTAAAAACTAATAACTAATAACTAACTTAAGAATAAGAAGAACTATTATTTATGAAAAAACAAAACAGAAAGTCAAGCAAATTAGAAAAAATCAAAAATAGACAGACCTCTGTACAAGGAAACTGATTGATGATAAAAACTAAAGAAAATGTTTCTGGATTCCTAAATACAATATATAAGGTTGTTTTCTACCGGCAACCACATATATTATTTGTCTATATTGGAGTTGGGAAGTCTATTAGTTGTTTTGGATTTGAGGGAGTCAATTACGTGGGGCAAACTAGGTACTCCTAGTTACTTCCCAGCAACCGTAAATTACATTGCATGAAGAGGTGTGAGATTATTATGTTTCTATGTTTACACGTGACGTTTTTGGATGTTTCTGACGTGATGGAATTATGAATGGCCCCATTTGATTAAACTTGAAGCATGTGAGTAAATGGATATAGTCTTAATGGACCGTGAATTGGGTTGAACCAAGGTTTTTCGGTGGTCGGTAATAAAAAAAGGATTTGAAGACCTAAGAAAGGAGGAGGGCGTCAGGAGTTTTGCAGGTGGATCTTGGGAGAGTTCTTCCGGACAACGGGACTGTGGGTGCTGCCGTAAAATGCAGATAAAACAAAGAGAGGAGAAGAAGACTTATTACCAGGTGACAACGATAATAACGGTTTAATTTATCTTTCTCTTTTAATTTTTTTTTTAGCAGACTCTCAAGGAGAATTTATTCATAAAAAGAAAAACAAAAAACATAAATAAAGGGGGACATAAGCCTGAACCTCTATCAAAGAAAGTAAAAAATAAATCAAAAACAAAAGAACCGGAAAAGCGAGAAATTACAACAAGCAGCTCATGTAAAACTTTCCATCCGAAAATTCTTTTCAGGAGCTTTCATATAAATTTCTTGTTTTGGTTTGTTCTTGCGCAAAACAGATTGAAAACTATCCAATGGAGGAGAAGACGTATCTTCAATCACCATGTTCTCTAGTATTGACGATGATGAAAATATTGGATAGTCATCATATTCTTTATCATTTGTATACATGGCTAGCATATTAATTTTATTAGTATTTGTACTGACGGTCATGTTTAACTTCTGGGAGGAGAACCATTCTATGTTCTTTTTTCTTTGTGAATAAATCTCACCTTCTTCCTCGGATAAGTCTGCCCAGCGAGCTCCTTTCAAGGAAACTGGAGTCACAATATTAACGTCGTTAATTACAGGACTAGTAACATTTTTACTATCCGAAACAGAATGAATACCCACTTTTTCAAATGATTTCCTAACATCACTAGGAACATTACTACTGGGGCTAGCACCAGCAGAGGATTCATTTGCTATCTTCCCTGTTATTTCCTCAATTACTTTATTCATAGTTACGATAGCAATTTGATCGACCATCGCTAAATCAGTTGGACTCACATTAGCATAAATATCTCTGTCTTTATCATCAGGATTGTCACTCTATTTAGCAACATTCATATCTTGAGTGGGCGTCCCTTCTAGAACCTCCTTGTAAGTGTTAACACCACTAGTTGTACTGCCACCTGCTTGTTAAAAAATTACCTTATTGGAATCAGCACCAACAGTAACTTCAGCACTTGTGTTTCCTTCAGCTTTCTTAGGAACATATTGGTATATAGGTTGTTTCTTGCTCTTGGGAATGTTAGGGTCCTCGGAAACTTTTTTACCCAACCTCCACTTACATTCCTCAATCACATGTCCAATGAACTTGCAATGAGAACAAAAGGATGGAGTTTTCTCATACATAACAGAAGCAAAATGCAAATCCCTCTCTTTCAACTAGCACTTCTTTTGTTAGATTTTCAGCCAAATCAACTTTGACCAAAACTCGCGCGTAGTGGCCAAATTGTCGTTTGCGAGTAGCTTCGTCAACCTTCATTGGGGAACCTACCGCACTAGAGATCTCAAATAAGGTTTTCACCCTCCAATATTCTAACCCTAAGTCATAAATTCTGATCCAGACTTGATCTAGGGACTGACTCTGATCTCAAAGGCAAAATACGGCATCCATTTACGCATATGAATCATACCAGGCTTTAGATTAATAGCTCCTAAAGAAAGAACACGAAATACATCTTCAGCTGCATAAAACTTGAAACAGAAAACCCACGACCTAATGGAGACATGTTCCACTTCATTGTAGATGGCCATATGAACTTTAGCTTCTGATTTACTTCCGTGAATTTTAATGGAGTTGAACCCTTAGGAAGTGTAAGACGACCTATCAGACAATTTTTACAATCATCTATACCTTTTTGGTATTCATCCTCAGAGATCGTGATAGAAATATGGTTACCTTTGAGGCAAGGTTTAAGAAGATTTGCTAGGAAGATTTCTGGACTTATAGAAGCTACAACCGATGCAGCTGATTTTGGATTAGATTTCTCCACAATTGGAGTCACATGCTCCATAGCAGAGATGTGATTAATCACTCTAGGAGGAAGAGTGGGATTTAGGAAATCCCATGGACAAACTTGAGCTAGAGCTCCATTGCTCGACAATGGAGGAGCAACCATCCAAAACCCTAGACTTTCCGCCCAAATTTTTTGGAGCATATTATTTTCTGTCTCCTCGATCCAATCTTCCAAAAAGAGTTCCAAGATGTCTCTTGTAATTCATTTTAATGAGTTTTTAAGAAATACATATCCATAGCCATATATAACTAAATTTGCATTATGGAAGCCAACTTTGATTTTTAGATTCGTATTAATTTTTTATAATGATATTCTCTTAACGATTTAATGATTAGTAATATTCTTCGTATAAATTGCTTGGTTCATAATTGATTTAAATAATTTTATTGATTATTTATGTTTTTCGATTGAGATGTCGTGTTTGGGTTAAGTTCTTTGACGGTGTGTGTTTTTAGATTGATAAATAACGCTTTAGAATTGCTACATTAGAAGCACAGAAAATTTTACGGGCGAAATAATAATTTATGATTTTAATGCATTATTTTCCAAGACATGAGATTAATTTTAATATTTATCTCGAGTAATTTAGAAAATACATTCTTGAGATTAATTGGATTTATATGATTAGATTTGTGGAAACCGGATTCCCTAATTACCGACTCCATTACTCTATAATTTTAGTTTTAATTAGTTTTATTATTTCATTCTCAATTCTGATAATCCAAAAAATATTATCTTTGGGTAGTTTATTAGAAATACTAATTACGGTATTTTCCATCGCTCCATGTGGCTTCGACCCGTATTTTCCACTGTATACTAGTTGGACGCCGTGCGATTGTGTTTATTTACATAGGGTTTCCGATCCTATCAGTGGTCAAGACGTACATACCTATAAATATATGCAACAACAACAACTTCTTTGAATCTTCTCACTCGGAATATCAAGCTTCCTAGATTTTTTCAATTAGAATAGAAGAAAAAACAAAACAAACTAGGGTTTTGTTTCCGATTGAACTCTTTATTTGATTTGTTAATTGAAGGATTGATTAACACTTTGTAAAATTATTATCTAAGTATAAGAGATTTGGTAGAGATGGAAGTATTAACTGAGATGCCTGGAGGAATTCATGAAGAATTATGGAAGCGTGAGAAAGTAATTGGGTGTGGAGGTCAAGCATAAGTTTTTTTAGCTGCAACTTATAAGCTGAGAAACCAAATCCAGACTAATTATTCTTCTTCTTCATATCTTCCACCATTAATGGTTGTCAAATCGGTTGATAATATTGATTTCATTCCTTTTATAATAGAAAGCAAAATCATTAAAGAGTTAGGCAGTGGTGGTGGTTGTCAAAATATTATTGCACAATACGGTGTTCAATTAACCAGAGAGAATGGTCAGATGCTTTATAACATATTATTGGAGTTTGCTGATGGTTTTAGCTTATCTGACCGGATTGGTGAGTATGGATTACCAGAAACACAAGTTAGGGATTATACTAGATCAATTCTTAGTGGTCTTAATTATATATATGATCATGGGTATGTCCATCGAGATATTTAAACATGAAAACATCTTAATTTGCAAGAATAATATAACTAAGATTGTTGATTTTGGGTATTCCAAGAAGTTGAAGAATCCATTGCAGAAGAAAGAGAATATAATGAGGAAAAAGAACTGCACCTCCATGATATCAATTTTAATAACCTCTCATCATTCGAAAACAAGAAGAAGAGAGATTTCTTAAATGGTACACCTTTATATATGGCTCCCGAAACTGTTACGTATGCGATTACAGTTCTAGTTGTGATGCTTGGGCACTTGGGTGTTTTGTTTAGAGATGTTAACTAGGAAACAACATAGGAATTTCCGTCTTAAATTAGTAATGTATTGGAAATTCTGTTGAGTTATATATAAAAAAATTTATTGTATAAATTTTTTCTTTTTTGCGTACAATATTACTTTTTTTGATATAAAATTTCCATTTTACATATAAATATTTGTTAGTAGTATATTCTAAACATGTAAGTATTACCAAAATAAAATTTCAAAAAATCATGAAAAACTCGTTCATATTGACGTGCTTGTATTATCTTAATATGTTTATTATATGTTAAAGATATAACTATGTTTATCATGTGTTAAACACACAATTTCTTATGATATGATGAACTTTATTTTTGCATATAAGCATTCTCAAATGAATTTCTTTTTTACATATAATTATTCTTATATGATATAAATTTTTTTCCATACCTTTTTTAGTGAGTTTGAATATTTTGGTAGGCATAATTTTTTTTTGAATAAATAAATCATATTAAAAGAAGCAAGCTTGAAATGTTATATATTTATAATGAGCTTGAACATCAGAAAAATCTTTTCTACTTTCGTTATCTATTATGTACATTCTTGTTTATGATCTTTAAGAAAAAAGCATGCCACCATTGAATCACTATTCTGGATTCGTCCCTGCCCCTATGGTATCAATTTTAATAACCTTTCATCATTCAGAAAACAAGAAGAAGTGGCATTTTGTAAAAGATACACCTTTATATATGGCTCCTGAAACTATTATGTATGGCGATTTTACAATTCTAGTTTTGATGTTTGGGCACTTGGGTGTGTTATTTTAGAGATGTTAACAGGGAAACGACCTTGGAATTTTCCATCCCAAACCACTGATATATTGGAAACCCTGTTGATTTATATTGACTCTGCTACCGAATATCCAATGGTACCAACTTACAGCGAAGCCAGGGATTTTTCGGATAAATTTTTGGTTAAGGATTTTAGAGATTGATGGAATGTTGATAGGTTATTGAGCCATCTGTTTATTTTTCAATTCAATACGGAGATCAATGAATTTGATGACCTTCCTCGGCCTAATTTTGTGAATTAAAGTGTCTAGCAAATGCCATGACAATAGAAGATTTGAGGCAATTGAAGGGAACTCCAGAATATGTGGAAAAAGACTGTAAACGATTATGGATGATGAAGAGGAAGGTTTAATGGATTCATATCCTATGGGTTCAAAGGAATATATTGGATATTGGTGTATCAAGACACCCATAAATTTTTCATCCAATCACTCAGTAGACAACATCCTTTTGGATTTAAAAAAAAAAATCCAGTGAAAGAACATTTTGCAGATTGTATGTAGTATTATTTCAGACTTCTATGAGTTATTTGACTGTAAATATTTTTTTGGATTTGAATCGACTTTGATATTTAAATGCAATTAGTTTTTTTTTTATTTTGGTTCTCACATTTCTTTTAATAAATTCAAGAAGATTCAATCAAATGATTATGATTTTTTACAGTGGTTATCATTTTCCAATGAAGCAGTAAAGTTAGAATACCCTTTCAAAAATGCAAATGTAAATATAGATTCGAGGCTACTTGTAATTGGATGGTATCTTGAAGTCAGGGTGTTTGCACTAAGATTAAATTTATGGAAATGTATTAAACACATCCCGTATGTATCATTAATGTGGAAATAAAATAAAAGTTGGAATTGAGAAGAGCGGAAGGGATGCATTAAACTTCACCTATTAAACTCTGATATGTACAAAGAAATGAGAATACATACTGCTGAAATGTCTTACATCTTTCGAACCATCTCATGATCAATTTTGTGAGTGCAGCGAAAGACTTATGGCGTCGTCTTTAGGTTCTAACATGTGTTAATGTATATTCTTGGTAACTTTCTGGACTCTAAACCTTAAGTGATGCGATGAGGACTTGGTATTGAGGAAACCGGTTAGGGCAATCTGCATTAGTGTACCCTTGAATTGTTGTAAAACCTTTTGAAAAGAATAGACTATTTCCTAGAGTACTTTTGTGGAAACAAAGAGAGAGTAGTTGAAAGAGTGTATTTTAGTATGAATAGAAACTCTTTTCTTTATACACCTGATAGGATCAGTTACAACTATACCCTCAAAATATCTAGATTACATTGTTCGCTATTCACTATTCACAATTACTTTATTGCACAATCATAAGTACACAGACTCCACAATGCACAACCATGACTGAATGCATAGCCTATAAGACTTATTACCTATTCTAACACTCCCCCTTAAGCAGGTGCACAAATATCTCGCATACCTAACTTGTCAAGGAAAGAGATGATTAGACGACTTAAAACTCCTTTTGTCAATTTTTATGCAATATGATTTCAGTTCTTACAACGGGAGTGTTGATGACCCCTTCATTCAATTTATCTTTGATGAAATGCCTATCCACTTCCACGTGCTTGGTTCTGTCGTGTTGGACTGAATTATGAGTAATGTTGATGGCATCTTGTTGTTGTAATATAATTTCATAGGACTTGTAGGGCTAACTCCAGTATCCTTCAACAATATTATTAACCATAATAACTCATATTCCATTATACATAGATCTAAACTCTGCTTCTGCACTAGGCCTAGCTGCAATTGATTGCTTCTTGCTGTGCCAAGTTACTAGGTTCCCTCCAATTAACTGAGCCTGCCCAATCAATATCAGTATATGCCTCAACTTCCATATGATTATTCTTAGAGAATAATAAACCTTTTGCTGGTGCAAACTTTAGATACTGAAATATTCGATATACTGCATTTATATGTGTCTCACATGGAGCATGCATAAACTGGCTTACAACATGTTGACACCCCAATTTTGCATCCTCGGTAAAAATCATTTTACTCTTCAAAACCGGATACAAGATATGGCTACAATATATATAGTGTCGGCAAGATAAAAGGTGATAAACATTATTTATCTCCATACCATACACTCCATTCCATATCACTCACTACATATATCCCAATGCAAGAAAAAAACTCTCATACTCAGTCACCCACAAAACATTACAAAAAATAAAAAATAATATATACATTATACCTCCCTCGCTTCTCATTACGTATCCCTTCAATTTATTTCACAAGAAAATAAATCCACTTTCCTACTCATTTCCCCACAAATGGTTTCCTACTCAAAATGGGAGATAAATATCAATCAAAAAAATTTCCCACTACTAAAATTTTTCTTCCCAATTCATTTCTTTCCTCTTTTAGGTGTCTCACGTACTATACTCATCCTCCAACTATTATATAAAGACCAACATCCTACACAAAAAACATAAAATAATCTTATGGAGAAGAAAGAGTTTTCGTTTATAAAAAAAAAGAAAAGATTAAAGAACGGAGAGAGTGGGATATTTTAATGTAAGAGAAAAAAGAGCAATAATAAATGAGAACATTCTTGTTTTTTGTTCATTGAAATATTCCGTACCTTTTCTAAATTCAATAATATCATTTCAAATATTAAAACCTTATGGTATTATTCATTTTAAATATTAGTCGTCATTTAATTAGGTATTATTATCGATCAAATATTGTCTTTAAATTTTAAGAGATTAACATTAAACTGTTGATACTTTAACTACTTTTAGCATATTTATCCAAAGTAAGAATCTTATCAAGCTCACTATTGTATTCAAGGTATATAACTAAAAAAAGTTTCTTTCTTTTATTTGTTAATTATGAATTAGTAAGAAAATGTGCAAAATAATGGTCATTCGATATTGACGTTATAAGCCAAAATTCGTATATTATACCCTTTTATTAACCATGTCGTTAATTAAAATATGGATCCAAAATGGTCTCCTATCCCATTTTAGACTTGGAAATATCTCATATACTTACTAATGCTGAAAATGGATTTAAATTAATTCACCTTTATGTGGACGAACTCGAACACAGGTATAAAATGGTTTTCGAGTCTGCACTAAGGTCACATATACATACTTGAGCATACTTGAGCATTAATCTATTTATTTATTTTATTTATGCGTTTATTTTATATTATCTTATGTGGGAGAACCTGAACACGAGTGTAAAATGATATTCCAATCTCGTACTAAGGTCACACATACATACTTGAGCGTTTATTTGTTTATTTTATTTATTTATTTACCTTACATTATTTTATGTGGGTGAATCCGAGCGCGAGTAAAATGGTTTTTATATCTCGCACTAAGATCACACATACATACTTGAGCATTTATTTTCTTATTTTATTTATGTATTTATCTTACATTATTTTATGTGGGCGAACCCGAATACGGGTATAAAATGGTCTTCCAATCTCGAACTAAGGTCACACATACATACATGATCATTAATTTTCTTAATTATTTAATTGTTAGTTTTATAACACAAACATGCACATGTACATTTTGATAAGATAAATTATAAACATTCCCCCTCCCTCCACACCTTTAATCATGAAGTAGAGGCCAATCATATGATTGGGGGCGGCTAATGGTGTCTATCCCCTTTCCATCCCGTACTAGAATCTCCTTACCCAGATCCTCTGATAGCAGACCATAAAAATGAAAGTCATGACTAGCTTTTAGTTTTTCTAAAAGAATTTAAACTATTTAAAAAGGGTACTGACTCCTTTTATTCAGGTGGCAACTTCAAAACATCTGTTTTTTGGTGGAGATAGCTCCTTAATAAAGAACTATTATGAAGTTAACCCTGCGCGGTATTTGAACTAAACATTCACGAACGGATGGAAAATTCTGCACATGTCACATTTTTATTTACCATTTTCTTCAATAGACCCCCGTGTCTCCCCGACCGGAGACTCATATAATTCAAGTAGCTAAGACCCCGGCTCGGACTCCCCCAATCCCGGTGACTTCATGCGGTTTCTACACAACACTCAAAACGTATGCAATATTAGGACAAGTGTGAGACAAATAGATTAGTCTTCCCACTAACCTTTGATACCTCTTTTTGTCAACCGGAATGTCGTCGGTGTCTTCTCCCAACTTCTTAGTGGCTTACTTGGTGTGTCAATAGGAAAGTAACCAGACATTCCTGTCTCGGCTAGAAGATCCATAACATATTTCCGTTGGGAGATAAATATTCCTTCTTTTGATCTCTTCATTTTAGTTCCTAAAAAATGTTGCAAGGCTCCTAAGTCCTTTATTTAAAATTCCTTAGCTAAGTAATCTTTCAAATTTTCTATTTCTTACACATCATCACCTGTCATCACAATGTCATCTCAATAGAAAATAAGTATGACAACTTTTCCATTGTGTGAATATTTGAGAAACAAAGTATGATATGTCCGACTTTGATGATATCTGCATCTCAACATATTTTGTATGAACCTACTGAACCATGCTCTTGGAGATTGTTTTAAGCCATATAGATATTTCTTCAACTTGCACACCTTTCCTTCATTAGTAGCTACTTGAAAACCTGGAGGAATGTCCATATACACTTCCTCTTCCAAATTACCGTTAAGAAAAAAATTCTTCACATCGAATTGTTGAAGGGGCCATTCTTTGGTTGCTGGCAAAGATAACAAGACATGAATGGTGTTCATTTTTGCAACAGGTGCAAAGGTTTCTTGATATTAAATTCCATAAGTATGAGTATATCCTTTGGCTACTAGTCTTGTTTTATATCTTTTAATAGTTCAATCAGATTTGTACTTACAATGAATACCCACTTGCAACTAACTGTCTTCTTCCCTTTTAGTAGCTTGACTTTATTCCAAGTGGAATTCCTTTTTAGATTTTTATTTTCTTCCATATAACTTCCTTCCACTTTGTATATATAAGAGCGTCTTCAACCCTTGTAAGAAATATCACAAAAGATAACTGATGTGTAAAGGCAGTACAAGTGGGTGAAAGACGATGATAGGACACAAAATTAGTCACTGGATGGTCAGTAGATCAATAACCATAACGAGTTAGAGGTTTACGAGTACGAGTAGGATATCTAGAAGAAGTAGGATCGATATTTTCCATAATAATTTTGGACTCATCAACTGAATATCATTGTCATTGGTAATCAAGGTTATCTCTACAGGAATGGTAGAAGGTTCTAATTCATAATTACCAGTCACTGGAGTAGACAATTGACGAGGAATACAAAGAGGGGACTTATCTCTTCGTTTGTAAACCTGAAGCTGAGGAGTCATTACCAGTAGAGTAGTATCAATATCATTACATATATTAGGTGTTGAACATAAGTCATACCATGGATGATATTCACCGTATGCATCTTCAGTATATGCACTCTCCCCTTGAAGAGAAACCCCTTCCTTTGAAAAGTACGATTTAGCTTCACAAAAAGTAACATCCATAGCATAAAAACCTTTCCGTAGGAGGGTAACAACACTTATACCCTTTTTTAGTAGCCGAGTATCCCAAAAAAACAAACTTAAGAGCTCTGGGATGTAATTCACTCCTATCCTGTTTATGCATATGGACATATCAAACACACCCAAATATTTTTGGTGGAATACGTACATGAGGTTCAAATGAAAGACCAAAAGAAAGGACAACAAGAGGTGTTTGAAATTTGAGAACTCTAGAAGGCATTTTGTTTATCAAATGTGTTGCAGTGAAGATAGCATCACCCCCAATAAAATTTTGGAACATTCATAGAAAACAACAAGCATCTAGTAACTTCTTACAAGTGATGATTTTTACTCTCAACAACTCCATTTTGTTGAGGAGTATTAGTACAGGAAGTTTGGCGGACAATCCAATGTTCTAAAAAATAAAAGGAAATACCTTGTTTTAGGTACTCACCATCTCGATCAGATCTTAACACTTGAATTTTTTGTAAAATTGGGTAAGGAAAAATTTATGAAAGATCTTGAAAATAGATTGGATACCACTCTTGTCTTTCAATAAGTAAACCCAAGAGACTTGAGTCATCAATGAAAGTAACGAACCAACGAGAACCAGAAGAACTAATGGCACGTGAAGGACCCCAAACATCACTGTGTATAACAACAAAAGGAAATGCATTTTATTCATGCTTGAATGATATGAAACACGTTGATGTTTAGATAATTCACACACTTCACAGTCAAATTTTGATAAATCAAGTTCTGAAAACAATTTAGAAAACAACCTTTGTAAATATCCAAAAGAAGGATGTCCCAAACGTTTATGCCACAACCATACCTGCTCATTCTTCTGAATCAGATGCACTTGTTGAATTGTAAGCTCTTGACCATCATTTGGTGTTTCCCCCTGCAGCTCCAAGTATTAAAGTCCCCCCTTTATTTTCCAAGACCAATCATAACCCCTGTGAGTAGGTCCTGAAAAACACAATCTGAGTTAAAGAAGGTAACACAAAATTTAAGGCTTTGGTTATTTGAATGATAGAGAGAAGGTTGCATGACAAATTTTGGATATGTAACACTATAGATAACGACATGGATTCACTTATGGGAATATGTCATTCACCAGAGATAATAATTGGAGATCCATCCACTGTCAAAATACAAGGTTTATTGGGACTAGGGTTGTAGGTGGAGAAAAGATTGGACTTGGTGGACATGTGATCGGTTGCTCCACTATATGTTGATAATACAAGAATCCTTATACTTATTACCTATAGAGTTTAGTGCCCTACCAGGCTACCAAAGTTATTTTTGTTACCTGATTGAGCCAAAGAACTAGAACCAACAAAATTTTCCTTGGAAGACAAGATTCAAGCATAATCCTTTATCATTTGTTCCAACTGGACCTGGGATTGTTGGGGAGAAACCATCTCATCAGCTGTGTTGTAAGCTCTTGGACCACTACTGCGACATCCTCTTTTTCCTCCTAAGTTTCCACTAGATATAACTCATCTTCTATTATTATTCTTCCATTGTGGACTTCCATTGAGTTTGTAGCATGTCTCCCTTGTATGTCTTCGCTTGTGACAATAGTCGCAGTATATGGAGTCATTCTCCTATGATTTTTGGCTTCCTTCTAGTGTAACTGTTGGAGCATGAGCAGATAGAGTACCAACAATCAAAGTTGAACTTTCTTGTGGAACTGTAGATATCATGGCAGCTCGTCGAAGTTCTTTGGATCTAACAAACCCATAGACTTCTCGAAGTGCTGGCAATGGATATTTCCCCAAAATTTGAATTCTGATAGGATCAAATTCTGAATCGAGACCAACAAGAAACTCAATAGTTCGACCTATTTGAATTCTCTTTTGTAACTTAGTAGTATCAACAACACACTCCATGTCACATGGATGTAGGAAATCAAGTTCTTACCCTATATCTTGAAGAACATTATAGTAAACTGATAGCGACCTATTATTCTGACGTATCTCTATAATTCGACGATTCAAATCATAGATATCTGTGTGGCATCACCAATCACACTGTAGATATGAGAGACTGCATCCCACACTTCTTTTGCAGTAGTTAGGCACATATAACCACTCTTGAGATTAGGATCCATTGATTCCAGTTACAAGCTCATTATCAAGGAATTTTCCTATACACAAGTCTCGTATATATAGAGTATGTGGTTGTTGGACATACTTTGCTTCTAGTTAAGTACCCAAGTTTTTCTTTACCAATAATGTAAAGTTTCACAAAATGAGACCAAACAAGATAGTTTGTATCATCCAACTTACAAGATAACATTTTGACATTCATACTGCCATTACGAGAAAAGTCTAGAGATGCCAAACTCCTAGAATGAGAAGAACTGCTATTCTTAGAAGTATTAGACATAGATCTACTTTTCAATAAAGAATGAGGACAAACTTCAACACAAACCAACTTACGATCAACAACAGGCTCTTAAAGAACAACTCAAAGGTTCTTCAAGAACACATTAAGGATCTAACTTCCGGATCTGAAACGTTGATCGAAGCTACAGTAGATCAAGCTAAAAGGGGATCTAAGATAGATTTTTTCTTCTCTCTAGCTCTGGTACCATGTGAAAACAGAGAGAGTGGTTGAAAAAGTGTATTTCACTCTAAAGAGAAACTTATTTCTTTATACACTTGATTAATAGGCTCAGTTACAACTATACCCTTAAAATATCTAGATTACACTATTCCCTATTCATTATTCACTAATCATGATTCCTACATTTCACAATCACATATACACAAACTCCACACCGCACAATCATGACTACACATAATATGAGATTCATTAATTATTCCAACACCTTTAACATACCTTAAAACTATATTTGGTGTTGTAAGATAAGTTGTTGTTGAAGTTTGCAAAAATTGACAGATTTGATTTTCTATAAAACATATTTTTGGCATTGTCTAGGTGAGATAATGTAAAGAGCCCTCTATGGATGATATGTACTCTGTAGCTGTAGGATTACTAAGTGGTTCACTATCTATTGCACTTGGCTTGAAACATGCAAGACATGGAGTCTTACAAGGTTTCATACATACCAGATTTGTCTTGGCTAATAACTCAAGAGCAGATTTTGTCTGGGCAAGAAACAATCCATCCTTGTTCCTTTTAACTTCTAAGCCCAATAAGTATGTAAAGACCCTCCGTTTTTAACAGGAAACATTGAAATTGAACACAGTAAAGAGATAACATCATCATAGTGTATTATAAACAGAAATGAATCAGCAGTAGAAAGCTTGAAATTCATACTAACAAGAACATCCATGAGTATCTCATACCATGGCATTTGAATCCTGCTGAAAGCCATAAAATAGACTTTTGCAATTTACAAACAAAATCTGGATTTTCCTTGTCTTTATAGCCAGAAGGTTGGGTCGTATAAGCATCTTCTTTCAAATATGCTTCAAAAAAGAAATCTTCTTTTGAATTTCCATGTAAGAAAACATTGCTTACATATAGTTGTTTGATTCTCCAATCAAACTTCACAGCAATATATGGAATCAATCTAATATCTGTAATTACCAGAGAGAATAGATTAGGGATGTTCCTCCATTGTCTTTGTCTTTCTGATTAGTTGGCTTTCTGTTAAGTATATAGAAATTAAGAAGATTCAAGACTGCCTGCATAACTCTATGAATGGATTAGGATTCAGGAACCTAGCCATTGTCATTTTAGGACCAACGCCTACAGAGGAGAAGAAGACACACACCCAGGTTTTTTTTTTAAAGGATGCAGCAACAACTAAGCTTCAATCTCACTTGATTGTTCGAGACCATAAGCTGCACAACCAATGTCAATGTGCATTATTATGTATCAGCACTGCAACAGGAACCTAACATCTATAATGCAGCATTATAGAATCCAACACCCAAATCTTTAGGAATTGATTGCAAAAATCTTAACAAAGTAAAAGGAAATAAAGAAAAACACTAAATTTCATTGAACGAAATAAAGTGTTAACAACAGAGATTCTAATACTACTACTACTACTGCTAATTGAAAGAACCAGTCCTTGCTACTACTACCAAGGTTTTGCAGCTGTTCTGAAATTCACCAAGTTCTCCTTTTCTTTTAAAGTGCACTTCCTGACCTTGGACTCAAAATTTTGAATTTCTTTCTCTCGAGTCTTTAAATTAGCTTCTAACTGCATCATCTCTTTTCTTAACTCAGTCATCCTATTCTGATTGATACATGCTTTAGCTTCTAAATCTCTCATCTTTGCTTCAAGTTCCTCTTTGTTTTGTCTATTATCTGCTTCATCTACTGCAATACTCCTAAGCTCATCAAACTTTTCCGGAGTTTCTTAACATCATAACCCATGTCTTTCAAAGTTGTCAGCTGAGAACATAATCTTCCGCAAAAATCATAAAACTCAACAGGATCATCAGCTTGAGAAAGTGTATTAGCAAGATGAACAAAATCCAACTCTAAGGCTACCTTCATAGCATCACGAGTACTACGAGACCAATTTTCGAGGGGTTTAAAATGTGGTTCTTGATGAGGAATTTTTTTGAAGACTTCCTCTTTGGTACTCTGGAATCCATCGGAAACGTAAGACAATGAGTGTAGCAACCAGGTGATATTCTGCTCACTGGAAAGGCATGTTGATTAGTTGAAACAGTGGGTGAAGGGGTAAAAGACATCTTAGCTAGCTAGAGAAGGGTTATTAGTTGTTGAAGATGAAGATGATGGGATAATAATGTTATTACAGAATGGGAGCTGTAGAGAAAAGAAGAAGAATGGATGAAAATTGAAGAGACATTTAAAGATTCCTACCCAAGAGTTCCAACTTTCATTTCCACTTTTGTGTCTCAGTCAAGTTACTTCTCTCTTTCTCTGCTAAACACACTACTGTTTCTTTCTAGTACTGTTTCTCTCTCTCTGTCTAGCCTCTACAGCTGTAGAAATGCAGAAAAATCAGAGAAACCAATCCGTAAATTCCATGTATTTTCAAACCCTGGTTAAAAAAGTTCTTCAGCTACTTTTCCTTAAACGACTAAGGCATACATGGGACAATTCATAAAATAGCTGTGAGCTCAACTAAGTGCATATGCTTTTAGTGGAAATTCTATACCTGATTCAATTCTTTTAACCCTAGTTAGCAATTTATAACCAATGCGGGCTTTTTTTCGTTCAAATGTAAGCCAAGATCATGTACGCTTTTTCATTTGACCAACCCGTATATGTCGAACCTAAAGCACTTAGCACACTAGATTTGGCCACCAACCATTGAACCAGTTACTTGTTGGTGATAATTATTTCATATATATTTATTACATATATAGTTTATTTTAACCACAAATCATATAATTCCAACATCAAAATATATTTTGGTATCATTTAATATATGCTAAATTTTTTATATCACATTTATATATGTGAAACACATTAAACATGAATTAACGAATTTTAAATTTTCCTATATTACACATGTTTGACTAAATTTATATTTTACTAAGCCGATTAATACACGCATTTTAACTAGTCAGAATTTTTGTTGTACGTCTAATTGCTAACTAGGGTCACCCTTGGTCTTGTAGAATATTGAGGCAGGAATAGAGCAATGGTTAGAAATATACATCAATGGTCAGAACCTCACGCCCAATTCACTTAACTTCGTGAATGATGATCATCCCTTAAAAGTGTTCTCATTGTCTATATTTTTCATACAAAATATATATATATATATATTAGAAAGACTGGGATTACCATTCTGTTGGGGGGTGAATACAGATTAAGACTGGGATTACCATTCTGTTGGGGGGTGAATACAGATTATTTGTTTTCATGTTAGGAGTATACTTTTTCCGTTCAGGAAAAGATCTGCTATCACTTTTTTATTTTAATATGTTAAAATGAAAAAGTGATAGTATCTCTTTTCCTGGGACGAAGGCAGTATAAGAAATTCTACAAAATGATGAATAGAAAAAAGAAGTTTTTACCTTTTCTGTATTGCTACTACCACTTCAACTTGAAGAAGGCAAGTTTTGTAATATAATTCAGATAAATTGGTTATTGTAGTGTTTCTTGTTTGCAACTTCTAGAGAAATCCTTTGGATATTTCTTACAGCAACACCCAACAACTAACGGCTAACAGGATAGCACCACGAACAACCTGTTAAGGAAATTTTTCTAAAGGAACTAGTGCACACAATTCTTTAGAATCTAACAAACCGCGGAAAACAGGAATATTATGATGAATAATAAGTAAACCAAGCACAAACAATAAAAATAACAAGAAAGTAAATCAAACTCACAAGACACTCAAGATTTATAGTGGTTCAAAATATATACAATCTACATCCACTTTGAGCCACACCAATTCCAATCCACTATGAATGAATCAATTATAAATGTAGAACACCTTTCTGGAAGTTCCATCAAAACCTTAGTTACACCGCAACAATTACCGAGACAGTCACCTTGTCACTTGTTCCTCACTAATTTGCATTTATCACTAAATCATAACTTTTCTCTCTAAAACTAATACAAGAAATCTCTCTCAATATTCCTACAATTGTGTTACGCTCATACTCTCTCTATAAGGTATAATACCTATTTATATAGCTTACAAACTTGGCACTATAGAATCCCTATCCAATATTAGAAAACACCTTCCATATACTTGACTTGAAATAAAATACGAAATACCCATTAGGTTCCCACCTAGGATTAGCTAGGAAACCCAAAACCGTTCTAAAATAAGTCTTCAGTATACAACAAAATCCCACTTAGGATACTAATTGTATAATATTTGATTCTCCCTTGCCTTGATCTTCAACTGGACTGTAAGTGCTAACCATCTTCCTTGATGCGGTTCCCCTCTCAGATCCTCATTCTGAGAGACTCACTAAAGCTTTGCAGAGTTATAGCTTGTCTGATATAGCTTGATAGACATATTTATGTGTCTTATTTGAACTCATTTCTATATTGCTTTTTCTCAATTATTGTACTAATATTATTATTTTATGTGTTTGTAGGTATTTTTGGGAAATAAATAATTGTGGAAAATACGTGACTCGGAAAATGTTGAAAGCGCCCAAAAAGTGTTAAAGGAACCCCTATGAAAATTGATAAAGGCACCCATGCAAATGATAAAGGCACTCATGCAAATGATAAAGGCACCCACCTTTCTAATTTAAATTTGAATCTGACGGGAAGATATCTCTCTCGATCTGTGACAAGTAATTCACGTGATATTTTGGGATAGTTCCAAATATTAATGAGAAGATATACTCTTGTATACACAATCAAGACCAAATCAGAAGCAAATTAAATAATATCTTGGTAATAGTTGTTTCCTAGTAAAAAAAATTGAAAAAGATATACTCGGAGTTGATACGGGTTTGTGAAAAAAAAAATTCTCGGAAAAACAACAACTATAGCAACATGATCAAGAAATGTTGTTCTCGTGTCTTAAAAATAGAAACAAATCAAAATCATGGAAGAAAATATTCTCGAGTTTTATTGCCGAGATTTTTTCTCATTGAAGAAAAAAGATATTGAGAAGATTCGAGAAGTTGTCGTGTGTTTTAGTATATATAGAGAGGTTTATAGAAGAATTAGGGGGGGGGTTGGCTTCCGCCAGAATCACAAAAAAATAAAAAGAAGAAAACCAGTTTCATCTCGTGAAATAAGAAAAAGAAGAACAGACTACACTCGAGAAAAGTCGCAGATATTGTGGCTAATTCATTTGAAGTCTACAGCTCCAAGAAACAATCGTAATTCTAACAGCTGCTTCTGCAACATATATTTTGAAACTAAAACACTTGTTTTGTAACAGTGAATACTGCAACACTTAAAAACGTTGCAGTTTTCCTGATTTATTCTTTATTGTTTATTTTCTTCTTCTCCAACACTTTTGAGCTATGTACGTATCTTTTGAGAGTGTTTTGGGCTTGAGGAACTAAACCCCTTTGCTGAGGTGACGGAGAAAGCCATTGTTTCAATAAAAGTGGTATATTTCTATTTTAATTGATTTTTGCAAAAATATTTATGATTATTTGCTTTGAGTAAAAATTGATTTAAGAATTTTTATTAAGCAGTTGTGATTTCCTTTAATAGAGCATGCTTAACCTAGGGTTTTTGATGTTCTATTCTTTCGATTTACAATTTCTACTTTGAAAATCTATTTTTGCAACATATTAGAATCACTTTAAACATAAAGAATTGCATGAATATTGATTAGATTGAATCACTTTAATTGGTTAATGGTGAAATCCGGAACTCAGTATTTGTGAATATTATTTTCATATTTTGTGTATATTTTCTAGTTTAAAATTAGTTTTTAAATCTAAAATCAATCTTCACAAGTTCGAGAGTTTGAAACCCATTCTTACCACATCTCCAAATAACATCAGTTTTTGGCGCCGCTGCCGAGAACTTGTTTTTAGATTTGTTTTTAGTTTTTTTTTAGGTTAATTAGTTTAGTTAGATTTTTATTTTATTTTTTATTTTTTATTTTTTTAGTTCTATTTTACGTTTTTGGGTATTTTTCTTTGTATTACAGGTTTTGGATCAAAACGAAATTAGAGCCAATGATTATATTGATTGATTAAATACTTGGAGTCAAAGATAAATCGAAAAGAACGGAAAAATAAGACAATATTTTTTTATTTTATTGACGATTCCGGATCTCAAACCCTAGTCTAGCTTTAGATATTAATACATGACAATGTAATTTGCAATGTAATTTTATTGCTTGAGTCATCAACCTCTAATGTTTTTTTTTTTAATGTCTTCAGGTTCACCACCATATGTAAGTAATAGATAATTCAAATGATACTTGGGGTTTGGATTATGATGTCTTGATGATCTTCTAACTTTTTTTGAAATTGTAGGAGTAACTCCCGCTGCAATACAAGGTCATTCTTGTACCAAAAGTTCTTCCATGCCATCATCAACACTATGTTCTTCTTGTACCACGCTTCTTCCAGAAGCTTCATCCATGTCGATATATAAATCTTTATCGATGTTGATTGACCTAACATCTTCAACTTGTGTTGTATTTCTGTCATTGTACAACTCTCATTGAAAGTAACATCCCTGCTTCTGATAAAATTTGTGACCATCGTGGTCCTAAAATTTATACCCAAAAGTGTCACCTCCATAACCAATAAATATACACTTCTTTGCTTGAGCATATATCTTAGACCTATCACCATGACTAAGATAAACATAACTAACACGACCAAAAACTTTCAAGTAAGAGAGATTTACCTTTTTCCCAGTCCAAACCTCCTATGGTATCTTCATGTCCAATGGACTACTGGTGCGTGTCATTTGCGCACAAATTAATTAAGATATTTCCCACTAATACTAATAAGTAATATAGCGATAGTAAGGATCTTTTCCACGAGGAGATGTGAATTGTTATTTTTCTTTGACCTATTATGTAACCTAGGGGGGATTGTAGGTAATTAAACTAAAGTGAACTAATTAAAGAAAACGCAAAGTAAATAAATATTGAGAATAAGGTGAGAAAATACTGATTAGGGGTTTCATCTTCCGTCACCAAACAAGTTCTTCAATCGATCAGAGATAACATTAAATCTTTCTCATATCAATAACCCTAAAGCACCCTATCGCAGGCATACTCCGGAAAAACTCCTTGTAAATGCGCAAGAGCCACTCTCTGAATCCTTCTCAATGAATAACTTGGTGCAAGATCCACTCAAGTTTAACCCAACGAAAGCAATGGTCTTCATGAGTTGAGGTTGTTCTAAGCAATTCGACGCAAGAGCCACACATATTTAACCTAGGTTAAGCTTCTAAACATAATCACATGGCAATACCCCTTCGTTTACAACTATGTCGAGCTACTTCTGATTAGAGTTTTTCGACGATTCCGGATCTCAAACCCTAGTCTAGATTTAGATATTAATACATGAGAATGTAATTTGTAACTTAAACGAGCAAGTCTTCAATCATACATGGCGATGTAAACAGTAGAACAAAAGCGATAAAAGAGATCATTAATATTAAAACTAACCGTCCAGATTGATTTGCATGTCTAGGACTTCCAACTACATCCCCAACCAATAAAAAAAAGTTACCTACTCATGGATTTACTAAAACCCATGGAAAATATACAAAGAAGAAGAATGGTTTCCCCATAAGGGAAAAACCCTATGATTTTGATGTAGAAGATGTGATATCAGAGGTCAAATATAAGAGATTACTTCAAAGATATAAATATGATTTGTTTGATCCTTGGATGTCTTCTTTTATAGCCTTCAATGCTTGGCCATAAAGTATACTATTTTTCTAGGGATTTGAATCCTTCCAGGACCGTGTTTCCTTGAGTTATTAGTTAATTTCCCTTCCAAACATGTCCCAGAACAGTGTCAGGTTCGACTACTATTGAGTATGGACTTAGTGGCCGAATAGTTCTCTGTAGACTCTTCGAAAACGTGATTTTTATGCTCAGGTTCGGTTCCTATTTGATATGGACTTTTCCGGACGAACCTGACAACTTATTTTTGCTCCAGGCAGTGTCAGGTTCGTCTACTAATGGTATAAGGGATTATTGGCTGAACTTCTCTCTGTACACTCAATTCTTTCAAGCTTGTTTTTCTCATAACTTCTTCGTACAAACTCGAAATGACCTCATTCTTTCACTGTTAGATTCGTCTTCAGTTCCATTCAAGATAGAGTGAATAAATATTGTATTTTAATAAGGTCAAATTGGTCCATAATCCTCCTTTATTTGTAGCACTTTAGTCCATGTTCATTTTTTGTTGCAATGAACTCTTTTTCTTCTTCTTTGGTTAAATCCTCTTCATAAATCCTAAGAAAATCATAAACAAACAAATCAAAGAATAATGATATGAAAACTAACAAGAAATAAATGGGTTTTCAAAGTAAACAAAACTAACAAGATATCATTATGAAAACTAATGCGAATAATGCATTATTTTCATTAGTTTGATATCATTATGAAAACTAGTGCATTATGAAAACTAATGCAAATAATGCACCTATCAACTACTTGGTGTCCAAGCACAAAACTAAATCAAACTAACAAGACACGTAAGATTTATGGTGGTTCAACAATATATACAATGTGTATATATTGTCTACGTCCACTTTGAGCCATACCATCTCAAATCCACTATGAATGCATCAACTAAAAACGTAGATCCTTTATGGGAGTTCCATCAAAACCTTAGTTACACCGCAACAATTACCGATACGATCACCTTGTCTCTTGCTCCTCACTAGTATGCACTCACCGCTAAATCATAGTTTTTCTCTAGAAATCTTTCTCAATCTCTCTATTATTGTGTTAATGTCATGCTCTCTCTATAAGGCCTAATAACTATTTATATAGGTTATAAAAGACTCAGATTCATGCATTGTGGAAATATTATGATTATCTATTTATATATGATTACATATTTATCACCACTCTACTTAGCTCAAAAGCTATAATATCAGAATTTTCTGCATTGTGGTCGACAACATAACATTTGTTACAAACTGAGTGGCTGCTTCTCCCAGTAGTATCTAACCTATACGACTTCACCTGCATTTGTATTTCACCATTCTCCTCTTTTAAGAGTCTTGGTTAAATCTATTTTAATTCTAGCAGTTATCATATTACCCCACAGAAGTCTGCAGTTCTTTGGTTCTATACTAACTTTAACTCTAAGGTCTTCTATTGCTTCATCAATTATGGCAGTCGATTGATGTTCAAGTAAAAGATTCCTGAACTTGATTTTCCATTCTTGTTCTGTAAATTTCCAATCTTAGAGTGCAATCTTAGTAGTAGATTTTTGCAAACTTAGTAAACACTTGTTTATGTTCCAGGGAGACTTTTTGAGAATACGCTCACATTCTTCAACATCTCATTCTTTTTGTACCTCTTCCATAGTATGTTTATTTCTTGTTTAACCACACCAGTTTCAACCACATCGTTCAATAAGATTTTACCAATTAGACATGCAGGCCAATCATTTGCAGATGCACTTAGAGCCCTTGAAGATCCTAAAGCCTTTTTGATATATCCAAGAGGTTTTTATACAATCTTAGTTGAACTCAACTTGTTGGTTATCATATTGATATTGTTTACAAAGATGGATTCCATGATGATGATATCAATAAATTGGTGATTTTGATTAGGACACAGGGTGTGCAAAAAGAAATTAAAGATAAATCTTCTAGTAATGGTGGAATTATAGATCACAGCTCTTATGGAAGATGTATTTAATTTCTTAAAATGAGGTGAGAAAATAGTGGGATAACCCGTAACACATACAATATAATAATTTTACACGTCAATTTTACCAAAACGTGTTATGCCTAGGATGAAGAATCACTTGAATAAAATAATCTCATGCCTCTAGATACTCACAAAGTACAAAGAAATAATATGTGACACTTGTTTATCTCCTTGAACTGAAAAAAAAAAAGAGTCTTGGTAATATGACATATGATACTATTTATTTCATGTACTTTGATTATGATACTCTCACCTAAGATTCAAAACATTTACAATTCAACACTTATTACGAATAAATTCTTGGATTAAAACATCTGAGTCGTTCACAATATAGGTGGGGATTTTAATTTAGGACACAAAATTGAAAATGAACATATTCTCAAATTAAGGAAAATAGAAAGCATCCCATAACCTTATACATTTAATTTTTTTAAGCAAGTCCAATAAGTGAGTTAATTTGCACATTTGACCCTCCATGTGGATGGAAAATGGGATTGAGCGATTAAAGATAAACCGAGCGGTCCAAGCTTGGATACTCAATGAATACATTTCATAGCCTTTCCACAAAGGTTATATCCTCCTTATACCTATATAAATCCCCTCACATCCTATAATTAACATATAGACTACTACATATTTTCTATTTTCTCACAAATTCATCTAATTTCTTTAGTATATTACTTGTTTTTAATATTTCAATCAATCTTTTTTTTTTTGATGAATCTTAATTTGGAAAATAATTAAGAAATGAATATGGATGTGTTAATCTTTATCAACAACAAGAAATATTTAATCAGCAGTAAGATAAAATAAATGAAGATTTATACGATGATAGAATGATCACCAACACCATGCTACAATTATATACAAGGAAAAATACCTCGATCTCAAGAGCTAAGAGAAGTATTCAAAATAAGATGGACGTGGAGATTTTGAGAGAAAAGCCACCAACAGATGATGCATAATTATTTTATAGACGGAAGTGTGTACTATGTTGAAAATCTGAAAGCTATACATAAAAGAATTCATGTCACAGTTGGGTGTGATAGAGCAAAGGAACCAGTACTGGTCAACTTGATTATAAGTTCTCTCGATCTGAATGACGGCTCACAGTTGATTTAATTGAAGAAGTTGATCTAGTAGAGGCGTATCTCACAGTTGGTTTAATAGAATTTGTCTCTATAGGAGATGGGTAAAGTGTTAAAGAAGACTCAAAGTGGAGTATACTCTTCTGTTAGATTAGGTGGGATAGGTCCATATACTTCGAGTACTTTCATTACCTCTACGGGCAAGAAACCTATACTCTACCGAGATCCAAAAGTGGACGGTAAAGCTTGTGTTCTATTTGTTTATTCCAACGTTGCCAGTGCATGCCACACCACATGGTCATTGGGATTACTGGAGATCTTTGTCGGGTAAATCATAAATTCAATTATCAATTTGATGCACGTAATGTACGGGGACATATTCTTGAGCAAAATATCAATGCAGACCTAAGGATTCTACTTATGGATATCCAACGGATTCCTGTAATGAGTACATTCGTATGGAAAAAAATTTGTGTACGATAATATCAATATGTTATCCGAAAATATAGTTAGCCATTTTGGTCCCATTTTTTTACGAAAACCATCGCCAGATGATGTCGTACGAATATTCAAGGAAAATACGAAGATAGGCTCTCTACAAATGCTGGGTAGCCTTGATTACATGCATTGTATGTTGCAGGGATGTCCTAATGCTTGGAAAAGAAAGTATACGGATTCTTATGATTGTTGGATATGACAGGTTTTTTTTGGACTTCCAGTTTAAATAACGACATAAATATTTTGCATAAATTGTCTTTGTTTGAAGATCCGAAGTGTGAAAACACTCCAGCTACAAATTTCTACCACCAACGACAATAGTTACAATATGGGGTATTTTCTGGCGGACGAAATTTATCTAATATAGTCAACTTTAGTTCAATCTTACACTGAGATTGGGGACTTACGTTTAAAAATGTACGGGATTTAGGAAGATGTTGAACGAGAATTCAGAGTTTTTAAGAGGAAGTTCGCCATAATCCGTGGACCATACCGTTCATTTAAACCATTAGAAATGAATAGGGTCATGCTCTCACCTGCATCATTTGTCATAATATGGTTATCGAGGAAACCCGACGTGATAACAATTGAACGAGTTATCCAAATATATATTTGAAGCGCGATTTTCAACCTCAACATTGAATGTGCGCAAGAGACTATTCAATGACAGCTGCCATAATTCAAACATAGTTTTATATGTAAATATAAGGGATGATCTTATTGCGTACAATTGGGACCTGTTCGGAACCAGGAACCCACACAAGGTTTAATTTTTCCACTTTTTGTTTGTTATCATTTTAATCGTCTTGATCAGTAATTTTTATCACTTTTTAGTTGTTGTCATTTCAATTTTTTTAGTTCTTTTAATCTAATTTGATTTGTGTGATGAACAATCCTTTCATATATAGATTTTCAGTGTTACATTTGAATTAAACACACGTCGAAATTACTTTTAAATTCAAACTAAAGATTACATTGAAGTTAAGGATTTGTATAATGAGAAATAAGGGTTACATTGAAATTCAAACTAACTAACTTACTATCACATTGAAAAGAAAATTACCTAATTAAATGTTACATCCAAATTAAAATTAATTAACTAACCATTGCATCCAAATTAAAATTAACAACTAAATCATTTTAATGTTTGTGATATCCTCATATGAGGGGTCCCCATCACCGTCTTCAGAATCAATGTCAATTGGTACAGGGTTTTGTATTCGTGCCTTATCTCCCTAAATGCATAAAATTCGGCTTGCAAGACTTGTCGTTGTGCTGCATCAATCCTTTTCATGTCCATTCCAAAAATTCCTCTCATATGCACACTAAAGTAATGTTTGTCAACCGTTTCATGACTTTTTCAAATTTCTGCAAACACTTTCTTGCACTCTATTATTTTAACAAGATCGTTTTTTTTTTAATCAAAATTTTTGTTTATGTTGAATTATGAAGTTGATGATTCTGCAACCTCTTGAGTTTCCTTTTTTTTTTCCTTTATGCTTTTCCGTTACCTGGTCCATCATATCTTACCACATTGCCATTAACAGTAATATTAAAATTACCATGACGAGATATGCCATTGTCGTTTTGAGGGCAACAATTTGTTTCCGGTGAAGAATAAGGAGAAGGTGACCTAGGTGATTGAAAAGTACAAATGTAGCCTGGTACGGTGATTGATTCGGTACATCATAGCCTTTCAACAAATCAGGGTTATATCAGTTCAGCTTCTTAAGGATGTGGAAACATGCTTCGTACTTGAAACCACTATTTTTTGTTATTTGTCATTCCTTTCAAGTTTTACGTTATTATAGTTTGAAAAAGTTATAAAATTTTCATTTTAACAAACATACCATATTTTAAATATCAATTCCACAAATTCAAATACAACTACCAGTTAGTCTTAAGTTACACCACTCATTTTGGAACAATTTATTTGCATCATCATAACTACCCAAGTGTTCATGTCTTTGTTGATTGTATTAAAACGACTTAAAAACTCTACAGCATCAAGAGATTTGGGATTCCCAGTTTGCTGATAAGACTGATCAAAAATATTCTGCCAATGAGTCATATGTTATTCTTGAACACCATTGATATGATCAAGTGTAAAAAATACTTAATTTCTGCAAATAACAACATCTTCTTCCATACTAAACTTATGACCGCAAATTTTTGTTGGAGATTATGAGTGTAGAAGATATGATTTTGAAATGGGACGAATGATATATATATAGGGAATTAGGGGTGAGCATTTGGCCCGGAATCCACGGATTTGACCCGACCTAACCGTATTTTTGTAGGTGGGTGCCCGGGTCGTTCGCTAATGGGCTGGATGCGGATGAATTTTTTGAAATCCAACGGATTACGGATTGGACCCGTGGGCAACCTTAAAAATCCGTTGGACATCCAAACCCGTTAGATTAAGGGCATGTATGTAATTTTTAGAAAATATGGGGATAGTTTAGGACTTCTTATTTATATAAGGATTCTTTGGTTTCATTTTTGTATATGGTAAACTGGTGCATGTTGCAAAGACTTTTTATTTTTTTTGTGTTATCCATGACACTTTTATATATGTGATGTATAGATTCTATAAGAAGTCATTTTTGTTTTAATTATAGAACAAATCCATTAGATCATCGCATCCAACCCGTCCATCTATGTATTAATTGTATATAAATTCGTTGGATACTGGATTGGATGTGGATGCCAAATTTAAAATCCGTAATGAATTGAATTGGATGCGGATGAGACGAAAATCGGTCCATACCTGACTATGCAAGTGGATGATTTTATGGTCATTGGTTCAATTAGCCATTAGCGGCCTGGGCTTGGCCGCTCGACGAAGTTTGATCCGCACGGTTGGGCATTTGCCGATCCTATTTTTTGAAGCATCTCTCCACTGGACTTTTTCTTCGTGCTTGGTTATTTGACTACGAGTAAAGGGGTCTTTTTTTGTGATTCTCACTCCTGCTCTGAATTTTTTTTTGGAAAAAACAGTTACTTTCATCAAAAAACATCATCGTTCTTCTCGAACTACTACCAATTTTTTAATCGTTTTCAATCATTGTACCATGAATAAGATTCTCTATTGATCTTTCTCTTTCTCCAATCATTGGAATTATAATCTTTGGAACCTGTAAACATATTTAATCAAATTCAACTTTCATCTTTTTTCGAAACACTTTTATCTCATACCTAGTTCTTCGTTAGAATTAGAGGTCGGTTCGATTCGGTTCTTACTAAAACTCTGTACCTATATCCTTTTATAGTCAGTTTTCTATCCATGTAGCTGTAACATGTACCATATACTTTCGGTCGGTTATCTATCCTGTACTCATCTTTTCGGTTCGGTTCCGATCGGTTTCGATCCTGTACCTCCTAATAATTCAAAAAAATTATCGTCTTCTCAGACAGGTGAAGCTGCAAGTGAATAATCTAGGCTCATGGTTAACATTTTGATTTTCCTTGGTTAACATTTTGATATAAACTGAATGAGGTTCTCCTTGTGTACTCAAACATCGACAGATTGTGAAAAACATAGGCGAAGGGCCTCTTCTTGTGCACATTTACTCTTCAAAAAACAAGGGAGGAACGTCACCAGTAGGATCTCCACTTACTACCATACCAATACCCATAGTCGAGAAATCTAAGCCTGAAAGCTGGGTTGGTGTCACAAGGAATTGGGAGGAAGGAAGTCCTGTCCCTGATGGGATTATCCTGGTCGAACTACTAAATGTGGACGACGACAACTACAATGGTATCAAAGATGAAACTCCCAATATGACCAATGGTAGCAGCAACACAGAAACATGGGGACTCGTTATCCAGGGCAGAGGAGCTGATTCTGCCTCCTCCTGCTACATTCTCAAGACATGTCG
>JAJJMC010003761.1:6672545-6701762 GCA_023531435.1 Papaver californicum | reverse complement strand
ATGATTAAATTAGGTTGTTTTGGGGTGGAGGATTTCTGCCCAAACAACTATCAAGTAGATCATCCTCGTAACAATTGTATCACCCTAAGAAAGTTAGCAAGAACAAAAATACTACTTTGTTTTACTAACCTCAATTATCTGAACTACATCCACAAATCTCGCAACTGGAACGATTCAGGACTCTAAAGACGATACATTCTTGTTTAGTTCCGATTCATATTGAATTTTCAATATGAATCGGAACTAAACAAGTTCTACAGAGAGGACAAGTTGTTTGGTAATTAACCATCCAGCGATCTAAACAACTTTCATGGAAAATGTGACGACAATTTGTCAACGGTATGATCTCATCTTGACCCTCGTATTCACATAGACAAATAGCACAACTGCTATCTTGGTCAGATGCATTAACTTTCCTGGTTAAAATCAACCTTGTAAAGAGTAATCTAATTAAAAACAGACGGATGAGATTGAATCACCCACTATCTAATCAACGGTAATAATACTCGGTACAATCGGTCCAGTACAGGTCAGTTCCTAAGTAGAATCTGTACATGGTACCGGGTGTATTCGGTTCTTTTTTTTTATACCTGTACCTTGTGCTCTGTAACCTCGGTTTGGTCCGTTTCAGGTATGATTCCGTCGGTTCCGATTCAGTCCTCCGATTCAGGTCGGTTCCTGTGCAGCCCTAGTTAGAACCAGCATGTGTTTTTCTGTTAATCTTTCTAATGATAGACTCTATTATCATCTTAAAAAATAATTAAACTAAAAAATATTCCCTCTGTTTCTAGAAAAAAGTTATTATCACCTTTTCATTTTAGCCTAAAAATAAGCCAATTGAAAAAGTGATAGTAAAGGTAGTATTTTTTATTTTTTAAATATTATATTCTGTTATTATTTTTTTAGATAATGTTACTCTTTTTTTTATGTTGTAACTGACTGTTTTTCTAATAGGTTTCTTTATAATACTTTTATAATAGCCAGTGAGGCACTTTGATCCATTATCGCTTTCTCAAAACATTCTTTTACAATGTCTTCTCATCCATAACATCAAAACAAATCTTTTCATGACAAAGATCTGCTTGAACAATTCTCAAATCTTTTATCTAAAGAAAAATGCTCTTCTACTCGTCAAGTAAACATCAACATCCCAGGGTCTAAACTAAATTATCACAACTGCATGGTAATGCAAATCATATCATCCAAACATTTTCAAATTTCTATTGTCAGAGAAATTCTTCAAAAGTCATGGAAAACAAACCATGCTTTCTATGTTTCTATATTTACTGACAATACTTTCCTGATTAAATTTGAATCGCATTCTGATTTTGATATGGTCATGGATGGCATTCCTTGGATAATCAAGGATGATCATTTTGCATTGGAGAGATGTGTTCAGGTAAACTTCCAGAGGAATATAAATTTGACACAGTAGAGTTCGGTATTCAAGTGCATGGCCTTCCTGTGGAAAATCTTAGTGCTACTTTTGTCTTTGAATTGATGTCCCAAATTGGCGAAACTCGTCTAATACCTGTATATGAGGCAACTACCTGGAGAAAATTTGCAAGGACAGGAACTCACATCAATATCAACCACCCCCTTCCTCAAGCAATTTCATTTCCCCTACCCTCTAATACTGAGTATGTTGTATCCCTGAAATATGATCGCCTTCCTAAATTCTGTTTGTTCTTTGGATTTATTGGTCATCTGATGAAGGTTTGTCCCAGAATTAATGAATATAAAAATCATATCTTCAAAGAATACCCAGAAAATCTCCACCAACAGGCTCCCAGTTTGCTCAAACCAACCTATAACCGTTCTATCAATGCATCTTTAAGAACCCAATACAATGAAGTACCAGAATTCAAAGTTATATTTGTCGTTGATGAATATTCAACCCACAATTATAATCTTCACGGTAATTCTTCTGCCAAGGCTTCTTATGTACCTGCTCCTTTTATTTTCAGTTCTGGTATCAAGGAATATGAAGTTCTTTATCAGAATAATCATATTCTTATTGAAGAAAATCAGTCAGTCGTTAGCGGGTCTGGAGATTCTTTGAATATAAAATTCTGTTGGTAACAGGGGGTTTAGGCAGAATAGAAATATATCTGTTTTGGCTGGTGCTTCTTCCTCAAGGATCCCTGTTCGTAGCTTAACTTCCCAATCTAAATATAGCCATTCTTCCGAAAATACCCATTTTCGAGTTATACTTTTAAACAAAACAACGATGCCTTTATATAGACACTAAACAACAGAAAAAATTAAAGACTAATAAATCCTATTCAAGAGAAACTGAAGACTAATAAATCCTATTAAAGCTATAAAAGCTCTTGACATTTAATTTTCTCCATTAACTTCTAAATTTAAGACCCATTAAGAATAGCTTTTGAGTTTATTCAACAAAACTCCCCCATAAACTTAAATGCTTCTACCATCCATCATGCGGATCATCTTCTTGAATTTGTTGAAAAATACTTTCGGTAACGATTTTGTGAAGATATCCGCAACTTGATCCTGACTTGCTACATGCACCAATTCCACACTTCCTTAACATGATCTCCGATAAAGTGAAAACGAACATCAATGTGTTTGCTTCTTTCATGGTTCACTGAGTTCTTTGCTAACTCAATTGTTGATTTATCGTCAACTTGAATCACGGTTACACCTTGTTGCTTTAGCTCCATCTTGCTCAACAATTTTCTAAGCCATATAGCATGACATACACACCAAGATGCTGCAACATATTCAGCTTCACAAGTCGAAAGTGTCACGATTTGTTGCTTCTTTGAAATCCAAGTAAATGCAGTGTCTCCCATAAAGAACACATATCCCGTGGTACTTTTCCGATCATCTATATCTCCGCGCCAATCGCTGTCGGAGTAACCAACCAACTTGTAATCTTCAGCTTTTGAGTAGAACAACCCGAGTGACACCGTTCCTTGAATGTACCGTAGGATTCGCTTCAACACTTTCCAATGTGAATAAACTGGCTCCTCCATGAACCGACTTACAATTCCGACACTTAATGAAAGATCCGGCCTTGTGCATGTGAGATAGCGAAGACTTCCTATCAAACTACGATATTTACTCGCATCTACACGTTCTTCTCCATCGAACTTCGAGAGTTTTGCACCTGGTTCCATTGGTGTTGAAACAGGATTGCAATTTTCCATCTTGTACTTCTTCAAAATATCTTTTGCATAAGTCTCTTGTGATACAAAAATACCTGTCTCTACTTGTCTAACCTCCAAACCAAGAAAAAACTTCATATAACCCAAATCTGTCATCTCAAATTCTTGTATCATTGTGCCTTTAAACTCTTCTATCATCTCATTATTGATTCCCATAAAAATAAGATCATCAACATAAAGAGCAACAAACAACATGTTACCTCCACTCTTCTTTATGTAAAGAGCATGCTCATAGGGACATTGCTTGAACCCGTTCTCCCTGAAATATGATTCGATACGTGTATTCCATGCCCGCGGTGTTTGCTTCAACCCGTAAAACACCTTCTTTAATTTTAGCACCTTCTTCTCTTCTCCGAATTTTATGTACCCGGGTGGTTGTTCGATGTAGGCATCTTCTTTGAGCACAACATTCAAGAATGCCGATTTGACATCCGCAAACATTTTTCTCGCATGCTTCTCAAATTCAGTTTGTACATCCGATTTTTTCCCATCTCGACTCGAGCAACCAAACGCCCTTGCTTATCCTTCAAGTGTAGTACCCGGTCTTCTAAGAGTATCAAGTAACCTTTCCCCGTGAGTTGCCCCAAACTCAAAATGTTGGTCTTGAGATCTGGTACGTAATAAACATCTTGGATTGATCATATCAGGCCATCCTTTTGTAAGTAACAAAATGTACCTTGGCCTTTGACCTCCACCTTTGATGCATCTCCAAACGACACATGACCATCTTCTTTGATTGATCATATCAGTCCATCCTTTTGTAAGTAACAAAATGTACCTTGGCCTTTGACCTCCACCTTTGATACATCTCCAAACGACACATGATCATCTTCAATCTTTTGCATCTTTTTGAATAAGTACTCGTGACCGCACATGTGGTTGCTTGCCCTGAATCGAGATACCAGAGAGTGTCATTGTTAATGTTGTCTTCATTTTGAGCCATCAAGAGAAAACCTTCATTCTCTTCATCTTCCAAGGCTAGGTTAGTTGTTTCTTCCACCTTTTTATCGGCTCGACAATCTTTTGTAAATGCCCCACTTTACCACAAATATAACATTTGTCGGAGTAGCAAACCTTCGCGTAGTCACCAAACTTGTGACACTTGTAGCACTCGATGTTGGAATAGTTCGATCGGCCTCCTCTTCCTCGACCGTGTTCTCTTCCACGCCAGTTTGGTTGACTCGACTATTCATTCTCCTTATAGTACCCTTCACGACTGCTGCGACCATTTCCACGGCTTCCACGGCCACGCCCTCTACCTCGGAAATTTTGAGAATAGAGTACATTTTCGTCTTTAATTGTCGCCTTGGTTTGAACTGCTTGCTCTAGTGTCTCCTCCTTCTTTTTCTTCTTACGTTGTTCGTGTGCCTCGAGAGAACCGGCAAGCTCGTCGACTGTAAGCGTCGCAAGGTCCTTTGACTCTTATATCACGGACACAACATTCTCAAAATTGTCGGTTAAAGATCTTTAAAATATTCTCCACAACTTGTGCATCGGTTATCGTTTCACCATTACAAATAAGTTGGTTTACCACGGCTTGTACACACATGATATAGTCAGATACAACTTCTGACTCCTTCATCATCATGCTCTCAAACTCGCCACGAAGAGTTTGGAGACGCACTTGCTTAACTCGGTCGGCTCCTTTGAACACTTTTTCTAAAATATCCCACGCTTCTTTTGAACTAGTTGCACCGGCAATCTTCTCAAAGCCTGACTTGTCAACGACTCATAACAACATGTATAGTGCCGCGTTATCCTTCGATTGTGTCTCTTTTAATGCCTTGTTTTGAGACACCGTATATCCCGTGGTATTTGTTAGTTTTTCGAAACCTTCTTTGACCATATCCCATAAATCTTGAGATCCGAGAAGAGCTTTCATTTGAATGCTCCAATTCTCATAATTCCCCTTCGTTAGTCGTGGTAGCGACACTTGACCCATCACATTCTCCATTCGCTTTGATACCAATTTGATAACTCAAATGGAATTCTCAAGAGTATTTAACTCTTCTATATTACTCTCTCTGAGTTATACTTTCAAACAAAACAACGATGCCTTTATATAGGCACTAAACAAAAGAAAAACTAATGACTAATAAATCATATTCAAGAGAAACTGAAGACTAATAAATCCTATTAAAGCTACAAAAACTCTTGACAATTTATTTTCTCCATTAACTTCTAAATTTAAGACCCATTAAGAATAACTTTTAAGTTTATTCAACAAATATTGCTAGGAAGGGTCCAAAGAGAATGCAATCTGAAATCTATGTGGTAAATAATTCTCCTAAGGACAAATTTGCAAAAAAAATAATCCTTATACTTCTTCAGAATATTGTGGTACTGCGGCTATCCCTAAAATGCTGCATAATCAATGATAATCTTCTCGTGGAATTGTTGGAGTTTGGGGAATAACCAAACAATTTGTGCCTTGCATTTATTCCTCATGAGTTCTCCTCCTTTTATTGTCTTGCTACCTGAAACAAAATTACCATAGGAAGCATCTTTGCAGAAGATTCACCAATTTGGTTATCCTAATTCGTCTATTGTACCTTCGGTTGGGAGGAGTGGAGGCCTATGACTTTATGGAATGATTTTGTCACTATAGAAGTAATGTCTTCTTCTTTCAATATGATTTATGCAAGAATTATCAGTGATGGACCAAATTGATAGACACTTAATTTATACATATTTACCTGCTAATTATTATGTGCTAGTACTTAATTTTGTGTTAATACTATTGTTTTATTTCTTTTATCAGGTAGTTCATATAAAACTCAAAGTTACGGAAAATAGTGTTAAATAGGACTAAGCCTGTGACGTCGCCAAATACCTTACTGGGCAGCAGCAAGATTGCATGTTACGGGTAGACTCCTATGTTTGTGTATGCAATATTTGGGTCATCTAAGCAAATAGCAATTGGTTCGGCCATCTGTTGGTGTCTATTGGCGGAAACCGGAAACTGAGCAGTGGGACAGACGGAAATGATTTGGCTTTCGTTATGTTTGAGATGTTTTGTATTTAAGGGACAGTACTACAGAGAGAAGACATAAGTTGACCATATTGAATGAGAAGGCTAGGGTGCAGTTGGACAAGGTGATCAGAGAAAATAATACAAGGTATACCTAGGGTTGATGGTGACTTGTACAGCTAAGAAAGACGTGAGACAAGCTGTTGAAGTAGACAGTCACAAGAGTAGGTACCGAGTAGTAGGCTGTACACACTGATAAAGAAGTACCTAGACGGCTAGGTAGTGAGGCAGTGATTGAGCCAGGGAAGTGAGGCCTGCACGGTCTAGGTAGTGATGCAGTGACTATCCTAGGAAGTAGCTCAGCTAGAAACTAGGTGATTGGTGAGAGATCAAAAGTTTTATTTTGAGTTTTGCTGGAGCTTGGAATTCTATTAAAAGAGCAACAACATGTGAATTAAGAGAAGAAAAATGCTGGTACGCGAGGTGGACATGAGCATAGAGTAAGGTGTGGCCGTTAACTGAGATTGGGAGGCATAATAGTCAAAGCCTGTACACATTAAGAAATGAGAAGACAAAGTCTGTAGTAGTCTTGTACGTGAAGTGAGTGGGCTGGATGTTGTCAGACCAAAAAGAAGAGGTCTATGTGGTTCATGTGAAGTACGGCTAGCACATGGCTGATTATGATGGCTCTTTTTGGGTTCTGTTTTGTATAGGCGTAGCAGGAAGTGAGAGGGTTTCAGTTTTTCAGGTTTTAAAAAGTCTCTTTGGTTCAGCGAAGGCTGGGCATTGTCAGACTTTTATTGTTGAAAAGAGTGAGTAGGCTGTCACGTGGGAGGAAAAAAAACCTAACTATTTAAAAGTACGACTACTAGGTTTCTTCGGGGTGGGGGATTTTGGGGGAGAAAGGATTTCCTGTACAGTTCTGGGAGGCGGACTCTCCTGGATATTTTTGTGAAGCTCTTTTTTGGGAGGATGTACCGTGGTACACAGGAGTTTCTCTGGTGCTGTTTTCGGAGGCGTGAAGGAGGAGACATACGTACAGACGTCCAGAGGTTGATACAGGAGAGATAGACGGGGAAAACGTTGTTGTTTATTGGGTTTAATCCTTTCTTCTCTTCTATTTGTTTTAATGGGTTTTAAGAAACTCATCTCCATGTTCTAATTAATTTGTAACTAGGGTTTAATGTTGAAACCACTTACAGTTTTAGATCAATTTAATCGTTATATTTGATACAGACCATTATGATTTGAATAGATTAATTCCATGATTTTGATATATTGAATTTCATTAAACAATTCTGACGTCTTTTGATGGTACATGCTTGACCTAGGTTTTTGATGTTCCATGCTTCTAGTATACAGTTGTTATTTTGAAAATCTACTTGTTGCAAATATATTTGTCTACTTATTTGATATTTCATGCTTGGGTTAAATCCTTTGATGGGGTATGCTTAGAATAGTCAGGTATTATTTGTGGACCTATAATTAGTTTCGTACAATTTTCTCGCTAACGCAATTTTATGGTGTATGCTTGAGACTAGGGCTTTTTGATGCACCATGTTTAGGGCGTCCCAGTGATATTTGCGACTCTAAATATTCATGAGTTATATTTTACTTCAGTAATTAAACAGAAATAGTGGTGGATATTGAAAACCCTGGTTACCGACTCTGCCATTAGATTTATTTTTATTAGTTTAGTTTGTTTTATTATTTTATTAATTAATACAAAAAATCAAAATATTATCCTTGATTAGTTGATTAGAGATATTAATTGCAGTATTTCCCCGCTCTCTGTGGGTTCGACCCGTACTTGCCGTTGTCTACTAGTTAGACGGCGTGCGATTGCGGTTATTTATATTGGGTAATCTAAAACCACATCAATTTTTGACGCCGCTGCCGGGGAGCGGTTGTGGAATATCGTAATTAGTTTTTTTTAGTTTTCTAATCCAGAATGACATTTGTTCTGTATTTACGACCCTCCTAAAACTGGAGATAGAGCAAGTTTTTGGCAAAAACTTTCACCAAGAGTTCAAGCTTTTGATTATAGTAAGTGTTTTATTTCCTATTTTCTTCTTTTATTCATCAAAACCACTTAATAAATTTGGGGTATAGTTGTCCTGCCATACAATATGGATGGACTAGTTAGACAAAGATTAGACATGGTGCTAGCGAATCCTGAGTGGTGTATTTATTTCCATAAGTCCGGTGTTCTTCATTTACCAAGGTTATCTAGTGATCATGCTCCAATCCTTCTGAATACTCCTATAACGATCTCAAGACCTGATCATTCCTACAAGTTCGAAGCATACTGGATTTCTCACCCAGACTTTAGGAACAAGGTTGATGCTTGCTGATCCCAAAATCCAGAAGACAACATTCAAACTAAGTTACTTAATCTTGGTTATTTTTTAACTCGTTAGAGTCATACAACAATTGGGTGTGTCAGGTACAAAATTTCAAAACTCAAGGATTATCTTCTAAGGATTCAATCATGGAGACCTTCTGTTTTTTCTATTCAAAAGGAAAAAATAATCACTAGGGAACTAAATGAGTTCTTGGTCATGGAAGAAACTTATTGGGATCAAAGGATGAAGCAAAATTGGGAAAAAAGATGGAGATGGAAATACAAGACACTTTCATTTGTCTGTTCAACAACGCATGAGGAAGAATATAATTACACATCTTCAAAGAGAGAATGCTACTTGGGTAACAGATCATTCTGAAAGGATAAATTTTTGATGGGGCACGGGGAACAAACGATATGTTGACATGTGTCTTTCCAGTTAATTGATTCAACAAATTTTGTTTCCAAAAATATTAATCACTAATTAAGATAACTATTTTTTTCTCTAAAAATACATTGCTTTGATATTTTTAGAAACATAATTTGTTGAAATCAATTAAATGGAAAGACACATGTCAACATATCATTTGTCCTCATGCTCCCATAAAAAAATACCCCCATCAAAAATTTATCCATTCTGAAATTGCAAATAATTTGGTTCAATACTTCGATTCTATGTTTCATCAGCCTCACTCAGATTCATTCCATTCATTTAACTTATCAAATTCCCATTCTATTTCTCTAGAAGAAAATGAAGGAATTGCAATGACTCCAACTGTAGAAGAGATATGGAATGCGTTGGTCAAAATGGGCTCTTACACGTCTCCAGGGCCGGATGGGTACTCACCTATCTTCTACAAAAATTGTTGGTCAATTGTTTGTAATCATGTATTTAAATTAATAAAATCAACGTTTCAGTATGCAAAGTTTCTAAATCTTCTTAACCATACAAATATTTCTTTGATTCCTAAAGTGAGAAGTCCTTCTACTCCTCGAGGTTTAGGCCTATTGCACTATGTAATGTACTTTACAAAATAGTTGCAAAAGTCCTATCAAACAGAATCAAACCTCATCTTCACAAGATTATCTCTTGGTCGTAGAATGCTTTTATTCCTGGTCGCCAGATTTTAGATAATATTATGACTGCGAAAGAATTGTTACACTCTATAAACAATTCTTATGCATTAAATGGTCATTTTGCGTTGAAAGTGGACATTCCAAAGCTTATGATCGCGTAAATTGGAAGTTTTTGGGTGATATGCTAAATATTATGGGAATCACAGGTCTTTCTCATGTTCTCATTATGAACTGTGTAGAAAAAACTTCTTTCCCAATCAATCTGAATGGTAGTCCTCAAGGTTTCTTTAAAAGTTCAAGATGTATTCATTAGGGTTGTCCATTATCTCCTTCTTTGTTTATCATCTGTTCACAAGGCTTGTTTATTTTAATGCAGCAATGTGAAAATTAAAGTTTGTATGAAGGTTATAGACTTAACAGATGGGCTCCTCAAATAAGTCACTTAATGTTTGGGGATGATTTGTTTTTTTTTTTTTAAATATCTCAAGAACTAATGTTAAACATTTTCTTAATCAATATTCTTGTCTTTCTAGGCAATTGATCAACTATGGCAAATCTTTTGTTTTCTTTAGCAAAGGAGTCAATGACTTTCGAAAGCAAGTTACTATTCAAGATCTTGGAGTTAGGGAAATGAATGAGAATGATAAATACTTAGGTATGTATCCCTTGAAATGAGGTTATTGGCTTGATTCTTTTGATTTTCTCATTCAAAAATTCTACTCAAAACTGTCTGGATGGAGGGTTCATTTTTTGAACTCGGCAGGTAAAACTATTAATTCCAAATATGTTTTATCTTTTATACCAATATTTTTTATGGGAATATGTTTACTTCCAAAAGGAATATTACTCCAGATTGATAAAATTCAACGAAGTTTTTGGTGGGGGTCATTCTACTGATTCTAGAAAATTTTATTTTATCAATTGGACCAAACTATATATGCACAAACATGCTGGAGGTCTGGGAATTAGAAATATCGAGTGGGTTAATAAATCTCTTTTATTTAAATTTGCCTGGAGGTTTTTGGAAAACAAGGATGCAATATGGTCGCAAGTGCTAATAAATCATTCTTTTTAGAGTATAGATGCGAGCAAAAGGGGTTCAACTATTTGGAATAGCCTTCTTGCAGTAAGACCAATTATGGAAAACAAGGTGTTTCGGTAGGTCTGTGGGAATTTGAATCGTAATTTATGGAAGGAACCTTGATTACCAAATCAACTTGAATACCTACTTCCCAAGCCGGATTATTTGCCGCAAAACTTGGAGTGTATTTCCAACTTAATGTTACCATGCACAAATTCGTGGGATGAAAGATTATTGGAGGAAATCTTTCCTTCTAATGTGACAAAGTCTATCAAGGAAATATACTTAACAAATAAAGAAAATTCTAAAGATTGATTAATATGGTCTCCAGTTATTTCGGGCAAGTTTTCTACGAAATCTTGTTACAAGATTTTAGCTGATTCCACACCTAATACTTCGGATATCAATGGATTCCAGTTGAGAAATTTATGGGCTCTATTAGGTAATTTTCCTCCTAAGATTACTTTGTTTGTGTGGAAACTTCTACACAATGGGTTAGCCATGAAACACAATATTTGGAGATTAAATAAAGAGATTTAATAATATGATAGATTACTGATGCACTTTTTGTAATCATGAGGAGGAGTCGAGTTATCATCTTTTCTTCGATTGTCAATGGGCTAAAACAACTTTTCAAAATGTTTCAATAGATTTTTTGATTCAATCTAAAGAATAAGATCCTAAATCTGTTATCAAATATTGGATGAAAGATCTAGATATTAATATATTCTATATGAGGTTATGTATTTTATGGAACTTATGGAGGATGAGGAATGACATGATTTTTAATGGTGCTAAGTTATCAGTGAGTCTAATCCTCAAAAAGCATTCGTAGACTTCCATTCTTGTTACCTTGAATCTTCTTCTATAAATACTCCTAATGTTCAATGGGAACCACCAGGTTATGCTATATAAAAATCAATATTGATGCAACTTTTATTCCTAATAAAGGCACAACAGGTGTCGTTGCTCAGGATCATGAAGGTAAGCATATTAGTTGTGGAACTCTGACTTTCGATGTTGCTTCTCCCCTCATGGCAGAAACGAAAGTTGTTCCACTTGGAATTTCTCTCGCTTGACGAGTTAATATGGATCGTGTGATTATTGAGGGAGATGTTTCTAATGTCACAAAAACAATTATAGGGGATAATAAAGACATTCCATGGAGCATCAGATATTTAATTCTGGAAATTATGAAAAGCTCCAAATATTTTGATGATATTCAACATGTTTTTGTAGCAAAATCTGTAAATGTCTTGGCACATGACTTACGTCAATATGCTATGTATAATAATGTAACAGGGGGTGGAATGTTAATTTTCCATCCTTTTATATCTCTTCAAACCGCAGTTTCAATGAGGTAGTGTTATTAAATTAGGGGTTTAATGGCCTCCTTCCCTTTAAAAATAAGTAAATATGGGATTGAGTCTCGAGTCGAGATCCGAGACTAAACTAAAATTATCCTGTTATTAAACGACCACATTTTATATAGGGGATGCCCAAAATTGAGTGACTATGACTGTGTTCATTAAGTTCCTTCCGTTTAAGATCTCAGCTTTTAAACTTGGTGAGCTTAGATGTTGGTTTTACACTAGTCTAGAGAAGAGAGGCGAACCAGTGGCATAGTGAGATAGGTTTTCTAACACCAAATATCAAAGTTTAATCTCAGGATTCAAATTGAGATTTTAATTTAGGGTATCGGTAAGTTTCTGCTCAAAGAAAACAAGTACATTCATTGAGAGATTTACTGAGTTTCTGTTCAAAGATCAGTGCAACAGAGTTTATTTTTAGGATTCAATTTGGGATTTTGATTTTGGTTTAGCAACTCTTGTACAACGTAAGTTTCTGATCCAGAATTAGGGATTTTCATTTTATTTTCGTTGTTCTGATTTGGGGATTTTGATTTGGTTTATATGTTTCTTCTGATTTGGTTTATTTTTGTGTTGTTCTAAGTTACTTTCATCAAATATTCCACTGAACAAGTAAGGGAGAAAAGGAAGAAAAACCTCACTTCGCTAAACAGGTAATTTTTTGATTTATATTGAAGAAATTAAGTTTGAATTTAGTAGCTAATGTGAAGCATATTAGGGTTTGTATGCCTAAGTATTTAGCAGCTATCATGATGTAACTATGTACATAAGCAAACAAAGAGCACTTAAATAAGTTTTTGGAACCTGAAGACTGACTAATGAGTTGTGAGTGCTTCACATACAGTGGCAGAATGTGGTTGCCCCTTTCTCAGATAGAAGCATCTGGTAGGATACCAACCCTAACTCGTCATAAGCCCATGAGTAGAACTCAACTCTAAAACCGGTCTACAAGTTGAGGGAACCCATAGACTTATAAACTACCCAATTCTACACCATCTAAGCAATGTGGGACTAAGGTCCCAACAGCATCATTATTATCGTTTTTCATACGACGTAGTTCATTTGCTTAAATTATCTCTATAACTTCATGCAAACAGATCAACCGATCAAGTGTCATAGTGTTCTGTCATCACCAGTCATTTGTATGTATTCTGTAAAGGGTCTTTTTTTGTTGTTGTTGTTGTTGTGTAACAGTGATATAATTTACTACATGTACTGATAAAGTAGTTAAACCTACCAAATGTCATCATAATTCTATTTTTCCTTGAGCAGGAATTCTCACATCTCACAGATGTCAAATGACGAGGAGAATCCCAAAGCTGGTGAAGCACGGAAAAGCAATGAAACCTCTTTGCCATGCATGGAAACCCAAGCAACCTTGTATGAGCGCTTGCTCCAGCAGGCATCTATATATGGTATAGCTGCTGGATACTGCCTTTCAGCATCCCTCCTTTCAATCATCAACAAATGGGCTGTAATGAAATTTCCCTACCCTGGGGCATTGACTTCCTTACAGTACTTCACAAGTGCCGCTGGTGTCCTACTCTTTGGGCAGCTCAAGTTTCTAGAGCATGACCGGCTTGACCTTTGGACCATGTGGAGATTTCTTCCTGCAGCCTTCATATTCTATCTTTCCCTCTTCACAAATAGCGAACTTCTCCTACATGCCAATGTTGATACCTTCATTGTTTTCAGGTTGGTCCTACCAAAACTTTTCAATCACAGGATGAAAGAGTATATACTTTATTATCTGGAGTTTTATGATATTTTTACTTCCAAATCTGTAATATCATAGACTTTGGAAGTTGATGCATGATTTTTATTGTCTGCAGATCAGCTGTTCCCATCTTCGTTGCGATAGGTGAAACCCTCTACTTGCATCAACCATGGCCCTCAATGAAGACGTGGATTTCTCTCGGCACCATATTTGGTGGAAGCGTTCTGTATGTTCTTACAGATTACCAATTTACTTTAACGGCATACAGCTGGGCCCTTGCTTATCTCATCAGTATGTCTATAGACTTTGTATACATCAAGCATGTTGTCATGACCATTGGGCTCAACACATGGGGTCTTGTACTCTACAACAATCTCGAAGCCTTCCTCTTGTTCCCCTTTGAACTGTTTATAATGGGGGAACTGAAAAAGATAAAGCATGAAATTACAGATGAGTCGGATTGGTATTCTTTTGCTGTTGTACTTCCAGTAGGTTTATCATGTTTGTTTGGTTTGGCTATTTCTTTCTTTGGGTTTTCTTGTCGAAGGGCAATATCCGCAACAGGGTTCACCGTGTTAGGAATAGTGAACAAACTTTTAACAGTTGTGATTAATCTGCTCATATGGGATAAGCATTCAACATTGGTGGGTACATTGGGCCTTCTAATATGCATGGGAGGTGGAGTTTTTTACCAGCAATCTACCAGTAAGAAGCCAAATGATGTAAATGAACAAACTAAATCACAAGGAAGTGAAGAAGAACAAGAAAAGCTTATTGAATTGCAGAAGAATGTAAATGAAACCAATACCGTTGAAAAGGAGGTTGTCGGATCAAGAAGTTAGACAAGAGGTGGTAACGATTCTTTTCTATTCTTTTTAAATTTTGGTTTTTAATTGAATTCCCTAAAATGCAATTTCAAATGAATGTCAAAAACTCATAATGTGGTTAATTGTATGGTACACAACAAGATATACCTTGTTTTTTTTCCCTAGAAGTACACTGTAACCCGAAATCTACAGTCATGACTCAAAGCAGGTCATGTTATCCAAAATTTCTTAAGTGATCCAACCTGCCTTGTTGCCCAAAATACTCAAATATTGTCTCTGTAATACATCTCGTCACCCCCAAATCACTTTTTTTTCTTCCAAATCTGTAACAACTTTTGTGCACTTCATTTTGTTTTACAAAAATGAGCCTGATATTTACTTCTGGTTTCAACATTCAATCGTTGATTTACACTGATAAACTAATTTTTTACTAGAATGAAAGATATTTACTGCTTTGTAATGTGTCTACTACATTATTTTGCAGCCTTAACGGTGCTAAACATATGGTTGCCTGTTGTGGCTGTGATTCCTTTTTTCTTAAACATCATTTTGTATGAGAAAGATTTCTTTCTTTTTTTCCAAATATTAATATCTTACAAGTATAGAGGTGGCGTCCTCTGAAACTCGAAGCTCCATAAGCTGGCAAGAAGCATTGTGGAGATCCACATATAAATTTTTATATGCGCTCGATCCAGGAAATTCACAATAAACACCTGCTATTATATGCTGCAGATCTACATTATGCACATTCACATCTAACCATGATACAATTATACTACAAAGCCTGCAACATGATCCAATAAATAACCACATGGAATCGGAAGAAAATACTCGAAAATAAGATTTAATATCTTCTCCTTCTCAGTTACTATATGCAGGGCATCTTTACCGCAATTTTTTTTGGAAGCGTTTACCAAAAAATATAAAAATACAATGGGACTCCATTAGAATAAGCCTCGCCAGTCGCCAACAATAGGTTCCAAACACAGCAGTGCCAGTAGATCATTAACTGAGTTTTATAAGCCGCTCGTGGCTCACGGTCTGTTTTATCAAATGTTGCACGACTGAAAGAATTGTGTTATCTGATTTCCAACGGCATCATTTAGTTATAATAGCTCAAATCACCGAATGATTTTATTCCCATCGAGTCATGCTCATGCTCCCATCTTGCAGTTACAGTGTTACACAACAAGGCATTTCCAGTCTGAAAAGCCTGTATTACACAAAGGCATTATTATAACGGCATGTTTTTTATTAAAAATAATGGGTTTGTTATTTACCGTCATGGCGGCAATTTCCTCTATGTATATACTCCCTTTAGTTGCATTTCCAGATGAACAAATTTTAATATTTTGCCTTAGCAAACAGAAGAAGCAAAAAAAAGAAATACAAAAAGCTAGATGTTGGCACTTGGCAATATCAGCAGGGCAATGGGAAATAGGTAGATCATATTGGAGTATTATTTTTGAATTGGTTTATAGTCCCATTTACTGTTTCACTTAACATATATCTAGAGGAAGCTTCCCCTGTTAATCTGGAAAGTTTAAAGGTTGTTGAAAAGGATCGTTTAAGCATTTTTATAGGAAAAGGTTGTAGTTTTTTTCTTCCCAAAAGCAGTACAATGGTCTTGGGTCTTGACTAGGTATATAGGTCATATATTCCATATTCCATTTAGTATCATACATTGATTGATTTGACAGACCATTACAATCCCTACTATTATCAAAAAAGAAGAAGTTACCATCTCTAGAAGCCACCTAATTTTATCCGCAATGGCTAAATGTATACCGTAGGGAAAACTAAGGCTGGTGCAAAGCTTTTTTTCTGTTTGATGTTAAACTAAAACTTCTTTATGTTGTATGTAAAGCTACATGTGGAGAGAGCGTGATAGAAACTTCTTGTTGAGAAAATAATTAAGGTTATAGTGCCCCATCGTTATCTCTTAATTTGTATCTAAATGAAGGTTCTTGTTGAAAAAATAATTAAGGTTATAGTGTCCCATCGTTATCTCTTAATTTATATCTAAATGAAGATTCTTGTTGAGAAAATAACTAAGGTTATAATGCCCCATCGTTATCTCTTAATTTGTATCTAAATGAAGGTTCTTGTTGGGAATTTCTTTGAAACTTGTTAATGACCTCCAGCTAGGAACCATACTACACCTTCTCTAATTTGCAGTTGTTGAATACAATCACTGTAGCATGCACCTACATCTTGTTTGTACGTATGTCCATTCATGCATTTCACTATAAATACTCATCAGTCATCATTCATGCATCTCACTATAAATACTACACCTTCTCTAATTTGCTCATTCTCTCAATTAAATTAGCATTTCAACATGTTGCGTTCATCATGTCTTATTCTCAAAGTCCTTCTTCTAGCCTTCTTTTCCACTACCAAATCTTACTCTTCATCACCAACCCAATCAATTTATAATTCTTCATTATCCTCACCACAAAACGGTCCCAATCCAAACCCATCTTTCATCAGTTATGTTTTAGCCATTCAATTTACAAAATCACTATGCACTAATCCAAAATATGGCAAAACATGTGATCCAAATTGGAATAGCAAGTTACCCAAAAAAATTACCATCCATGGCTTATGGCCAACAGATTTTGTGGGGAAAACACCTCTGGCTCCAGGGAAACCATTTGATCGAGCGATGGTAAGTATATAGTTTACTTTAAGGGCTGGTTCATATGCATTGGTAGACTATTTACTAATTATTCTCGTGTTATCTTAATTTGCAGATACTGCAGCACCCTAAAGGACATGTACTGCTCCAAAGCTTGTACAAGGACTGGGTGAAAGCGTACTTCGTATTTGATCCCAAAGGTTACCCTAAAGAAGTTCAAAGGATGCCTTCAGCCGCTGGTTTTTGGAAGCATGAATGGAAGAAGCACGGAGACCTCTCAGGTCTATCGGTGCCGGATTACTTCTATACCGCCCAGAACCTCTTCAGCGTTCTTGGGGACATATATGGCATTTTTAAAGCACAAAAAATGATTGTGGGAGGCAATGTTGATATCCCTACGGTATCCCGTGTGCTAGCAGCTAGATTCCAAGTTAAACCCTTTCTAAAATGCATTTTTGATAATAGCCGGAATGAACTTCTTTACAAGATTGAGTTCAAGTACCGAGCTGACTTGACTACGATAGCTCATCACGAATTGAGAGACTCCAACTGCACCAATCCCAAGGTTGGTCTTCAGGGTTAGGAATGGCTAGGAGTACTCATTTTGCAATTGGGTAAAATATTAAGTAAATAAAAAGGAGTGAATGTTTTTATTTCTTTTTATACTACCAGTACTACTAGTAAAGTGTAGTGTGAAACTTGGAATTGGGGAAAATTTAAATGTAATGCTACTCTTTGTTTCTATCTAGTATCTACTACTATATCTTTCTTTTTTTCCCTTGAACGTCTGGTGTGTGTTTTGTTTGTTATCGGGATGAATTGTTTTTTTTTTTGGATGAATTAAGGAACATTTTATATCAGATCCACATGATGTGATGATGAATTGAGAAACTCTTACGGCAGATCCACATCCGGGTATTGTTTTCATAATCTTTACAAAAATCATATACAATTGGGGTTGTGCCCGAATTTCCTGATGAGACAGAGTTATGTTGATGAGGAATTGGTGTAGAGAAGAAGAAAATATCGTGTATAACTATTACTATTCATCAGCATCATCATTATGCATTCCACAAAGCTCGACGAAACAGGTATGTAGGGAAACATAATTACACGGGTTGCTGCTTCAAAAAAGTTGACATTTTCATCGCCATAAGTGACAATTATGTCAGACTCTGCTAAAGAATCTACTCATGTTTGCTTTCTCTTACCGTGATATTACTCAAGGATTAGTGTAATCCTTGGAATTCAAAGCAGAAATTGGTAGTTCTGTATTATTTCAGTATATTAGAAGGTTTTCACACTTTATATTTCTTCTATCTGCAGAGAAGGGCTTGGGGAGGCTTATGATGGAGACATTGCTTTTGCGAGTGCCCTTGAAACACTTGGTGGAGGCCATAATGATCATATTGGTGTTGCTTTTGAAGGTATCACTCCTGCTAAGACGATTTAGGATTACCTGCAACTGCAAGTGATGTAGGAAATATTACTGTTATTTTTTAAAAAGTGACACCTGGGCTTCAATTTCTGAAGGTCTTTGACTTATGCACAACAATCAAGAGAAAGGTCCAACTATGGGCAGTCAGCTCTTACTCAAAGGATGCAGGAATGCAGAAGACAGGTAGATCGAGAAAGTAGGTCGTCTGCAAATGGTGATCGAGAAACTATTTATTTATGTTTTTCTTTCTCTTGCTTAGGTTTCATGGTTCTCTTCATCAGATCAACAAAAACAAATGGCTTATCAACAGAATTTAAAAGGCATGAGAACCATTAATGTTGTTCTGATTTTTCCTCTCAGAACAATGGTTAGTATAAATTTCGCAGCCAAACTCCTCAATGCTATTAAATTACTCTTTTATATCGTGTCAATCTCAATTTAGTTAATTTTAGCAATAGTGCGACCACTAACCTAATATGTCTAGATTGTTTCACAAATGCTTGGAATCAATTTAACGCCTAATTCTACGTGAGGGATGTTTTTCATTAGGTAGATATTCATATTCATAAAACATTGAAGTTTTCGGAAACTGGTTGCTTCTGACCTCTGATCAATTTGTCATGTCTTATGCTGGGGAGTTTTTTTTATCAAGTACAAGAAGCTTAGTTTTTTTGAAACTAGTCTGATTTGGGATATTTCCCTGTACCTTCAATAGTTCAATGTCTGGGGAGTTTGTTCTGTTATGGTCTCGCTTACCTTAAACGTTAACCTTACTTGATTATAGATGTAAGGAATTTGTCTTTTGTTTTTGTGTATGTTCCTTGAAGTGAGATTGGTTTAAGAGATTGACCATGCAACCTAGTTATTTTTTTGTTGTGAGATCATTTGGCATAGATAAACTCATGATCAAGAAGATATCTTTTTTGTTGTTGTAACCTGCACTGTATTGTGTGATAATCTATATTATCGAAGTGATTGATCTATTGGTTGCATTCCAAATATGTTTGTGATATTATTCTCTCCACTGTAACTAAAGAAAAGCGTAGTCCTATTAAATTGTGCAGCTACTAATTGGGTGCAAAAACATTCCTAGCTAAGTGTCTTAGCCCAAATGACAGAGAGCATCAGGGTTAATAAGCCTCTAGAGCTTTCTGGAAGGAAGCCAGAGAAATGTGATAGCCAAAGCACTGTACAACGTCACATAAGAAGCTATGCTGTAATATGATACTGAGACAAAAAGAAGAAAATGGAAGAGTATGGCAGAATCTTATGCATTTCGTTTTCTTAATTAGGTGAGTTCTTTTGCTTCCCACATAATCGCTTAATGTTCTTTCGGTTATGGATATGTTAATTGGAAGTTCTGGTAATTTGTACTTTCTTTGTTTCAGTTCTTTTTATCAAGTCCCATGATAAGATTGAGTTGTAACTTGTATGGCTGGAATTTGAATAGGTGGAACATAATTGAATCTTGAGTATTTTGATTTGGGTCTATTTCTTCTTGTAGTAGTTTTATCCCCTGTCATGGCAATATAAGTACTATGCATGCTACATTGTTCGGCTTTAATGGTATATTTACAGTTTTACTGATGGGTTTTTGTAGCCTGTTAAGTCCATCAATGATCAAACTAGGAATTGAGTTACCTTTAACTGTTCTCACTTCTAAAATCAAATAACTTAGCTGGTTCATAAATCGCAAACTGAACTTTTTTTACCTATTATAAAAGTATTTTCTAATTCCGAGTCTCTTTTTTCTCCTGATAAGAGTCTGGCCATTTCTATGAGGGCTCATGGGATGTTCACTTCATGCAGGTTGCTTAAGAAAGTTTAATAAGCTGATTTTTCTTAAATCTCAAATAGGCTGATCTCTGAACAATTAGTTCTTTATGATTTTCGTCCTTCGTACAGGCTGAATTTAGCATTGGGAATCACTTTTGGTATTCTTAGTGGATGTGTATTCATGAGATATGCATATTGACTAGTGACAATGATGGATCCCGGATCCAATATAAAATGAATAGATTAGTGTTTCCATGTCCAACTTTATTCAACTATATGCAGTACAAGGAAAGCGTTTCCAGCAAGATGCCTACGCTAGATATTTAGGGGAAAATCAAGCTCTAAAGTAGGCTTGCCAATTAGGATGAGGAGAAGTCATTTGGAAGGCAGCTCAAGAAATGTGATAGTGTCACTGGATCAAAGCTAAGCACTATCTGTCAGACCAACACCAACTCAATCATAGACGATATGGAAATTAGTATATGCGCTTCAACATTGGGTGTTTACAGTGGGAAAAATCAGAAAAATACAATTGCTTTCTATTCGTGATTTTTCTTCCTGACAAACATTTTTGTACTTGGAAGTAAAAAAAAAAAAAACAGAAGTCTTTTAGATATATACTATCAAGTTATTAAACACAGTATGGACCGGTGGTGGTGTCAAAAGTTTTGCTGTAATTTGATTGAGTGATGTTTGAAAATTACAAATAGTCTGTTGCAGAACTTTTAGAGGTGCAGAAACTCATATTCTGACAATGGTTAATTACCAGATACACTTGCTCTACATACACGGTTAATTACCAAATAAAGAAATTTAAGTTGAATATTCTTCTGATTCTGTATCTTCATAAATATCTACCTGCAGCAACACAAAAAGATTGTTAATTTTCTTATGATTCTGTTGATATTTGCGATCCCAGGTAAGATCGGTTCAGGATAAAACTGGCAGATTACTTGGAGTGGTAATGCGTGACAGCTCTCTGGCAGTTAGAATATCAGAAAAATTTCTAGCATCCACGGGATTTGAAAGATCAGAAAGTTCAAGATGTTCCTTTTTTGACTGGTGTATGTGCCATCTTAAATTCCTCCCGGATATTCAAAAGAACTCTTTCCCAACAGGCAGTTCTGAAGCTAGACCACTTTCACCTGAAGCAATAGCTAGCTTTTGATCTTCGTCAAGGATGTTGGTATATAGGTACTCTGAAACATTCAAACCATCCCTGCAATCAAGGTTCAACGGCATGGATGTTGATATATAGGTACTACTCTAAAACATTCAAACCATCCCTGCAATCAAGGTTCAACGGCATTCCCAGGTGGAATTACCAACGCAACATTCTGGAAACAGTTGAGATTTATAGTTTCGAGAGATCTGGACAATTGCATTGAAATTCGTAGTTGATTATTCAGGTCTAAAAATTGATCAAACCACAAACAAAAAACACCATACAAATAAATGACTGTAATCAAATAAAACAAATCAACAGACTGTTGTTTAGAGGTACCAAGTCTTTAAAATGCCCCACAAATCTCATTATATTTGAAAACATAAGTTGTGGACATAGATAAATGGAACTATGGAAATTATTCATTTGGAAAATATAAAGATAATAATATTAAGCAGCTACCCTGCAACATGCCAAACCGCGCCATATATGCATGCCAAAGTTGTGAATGGTGTGGAAACCAATTTCATTTCTATTAACTGCTGTTGTTGCTGGGAGTGCACTGTCAATTGAGACTAAGCTCTCCTTGTAAACATCGCCTCCGAATACATCACCTAGACCTTCCAAAGATCCATCAATAATTTCAATATCCTTCATTTCTTCTGTAAGAGAGTTGATAAACACCAGGCCACCGCCATAACCACGTACAAAACCTAACACTCCATTTTTTGTAATTGCCCTAGGACCATAGCGGCCATAAGGATGATTTATATGGAACACATTTATTTTACTCCATGAGTACTCGTAATTCTCCACACTTGCAGCACTACAACTGTAATCATAATCATTCAAAGCATACACTTCATATGTATCACTAGTATACTCTGCAATACTATTTGAAATCCATGCAACGAAAACAATTTTTCCCTGATCACCTCCTATAACATCTAAACCTGAGTATTCGTGTGGACCAGTTATCATCCTGAAACTTTCTCTGCTGAAATTGAAAGAGAGAAGCACTGGCTCCAAATGCAAGGCAGAATCATTAATCATTTCTATTATGTGAAAATTATTTCCTAAGAAATAATAACAACCATTAAGATATCGACCTTGATTTTCATTATTGAACATATGAGAGTGACTATATAAATTGGCTCCATACACCACCTCCAAGAATCTGAGAGAAGGCTATATATTTGAACCTCGTTCTTGGGAAGTACACCATTTTCGGAAAAAGTTATTTGTACCACCTTGTAATCATACGTTTCGCAATCGAAACCAAACATTACAAAATCTGTCAGTATTCCACCAAATTCCTCTGGGGGAGGTAATGATTAGGGAGAGATCTGAATTTCTTAGTTGCAGGGTTCCAAAGGAAAATATCCCTAACGTGAGGATCATGTATACAAATGATGTCATGACAAGAACCCACCATATTTGCTTGAGGATACCTATCATATATATCAAACTCATCATCAGCATCATCAATTAAATGTGGTGATATACCTAAGTTTTTGTAACTCCATTGCCCAACTTACTTGTGGAGTTTTGGAAAGTTGCATGTCGATGGATGAAATCGGAGCTTTCAATGATCGATCGCCAGTATTTGCAGACGGCCTAATCGTAAAAGAGATACTACTGGTAGCCATAATAAAATTTCAATCAACAAATCTTCGGTTAGAAAATAAAGAGGGTTTTCCAAACAATTTCCATCCATTAATAGATTAAAAAAATTCATCTGAAATTATCTAACTTAGGTTTCCAATTGATAAAATAAATACCTAAATTTTTGTTTGTTTGTACGAATTGTTTAATGGTTAAGTTTTTATCTCTTGAATCAGGAGAAGAGATTTTTTTCTTTTAAGCATTTTGTAAAAGAGATGATAAATGTCCTGCATCTATTTATTTTCTTTGCCCGTGGTATGGTGCGTTTCGCTCATGGCTCGTTTGTATTTGCTCTATCGTATAGTAAAATAATTTCCGTACACGCGTCAAGATCATAAGGCAGACATATTAAAGACCGAAAGATCTGAGAAGCACTGAATCATGAGTAAATCAGCTTTGCCAAATCTTAAGTTAGAATTTATTCATAGGTCATCGTTTAGTGGACCGTTTTAATGATAGGTCCACACATTAAGCGTAGTTTAACTGGAGGTCCAAAAATAAAAATTTGGATCAAACTTTTTTTATCATAAGGTTTAAAATAACTTTTTTTAAATAACTTTTTTCCACGTATAAAGCTATTGTAATAAGATTAAAACGCTGAAACTAATTCTCCTAACTAACAGTTATATAAACTACTTAAATCAAAATTTCCTTTTATAACAGTTCAATCGAGGTTTTTAGATATTAATCCTTTGTTTCTTCTCTACAACTCCTTCTTCTTCTCCTTTCTAATTTTCTAGGGTTTATATTTGGTTTTTCTTGTCCTCTGCTAAAGATCATTTTCCAGGTTAATTGGTTTATGTTTAATCTTGTTATTTATTTATTTTTATTATTCTTTTTGTGTATTTGTTACTTTCTAATGTGCTAAAGATCATTCTCCAGGTTAATTGGTTTATATTTAATCTTGTTATTTATTTATTTTTATTATTCTTTTTGTGTATTTGTTACTTTCTAATGTGCTCAATCATCTTGATTAGCTTATTTCTATGATCTTTTTTCAGTTATTCTTTTATCATTTCGAACTATCCGTTTTTGTTGTTCTATTTTTTAATTTTTATTGAATTATATGATGTTTATTCGATCATAATTAGGGTAGCAGCATTTGATTCTCTTTTTGGATAAACGATTTTAGTTTTTTATGGTTCATATGATTCATTGAACGTAATTTAAGATATAATGTTCAATATAAGTATTTTGATTTAAGCTTTTAGGATTTGTTGTTTGTAGATCTTGAAATCAGTTTTTCAATTTAGTTTTTTGTTTGGTCTTGCATGTTCATTCTTTATTTCTGATTCAGTTGGCGGGATTATCATATTTTCATTTTTCCTTTGTTTATTTTTAGATTTTGTTTCTGTTTGTTTCATTCATTTTTGTCTATGATTCAACAGTGTATGTTAAAGATACTGTTCGATATCAGTTCAATGTTTTTCATTCTGTTTTTTACATGACCCAACAGTGTATATAGACTATAAAGTTCAATAGAAGTTCAATAATACGAATAAATCTTCTTGTTGTTGTTTATTTATGTATATTATCCTAAAGTGTATATAGACTATACTATTTAATATCAGTTTTGATAATATTTTTTCATTCAGTTTTTGTATATTGATTCTAAAGTGCATATTCACTATATTGTTTCAATATGAGTTTGTTTGTGGGGAAAAGGAATTTGAAGGTTATTTTAGAAAAAGTGGGTGAACATGTGGTAATACGTCTAATCATTAAATATTTGTACTTTTGAAGTACTTTTTAAGAGTTCGAGAGATCAATCTGTACAATCCTGGCCTAAACAAAGCAATGGTCATTCCAGTCTTGCTTTAGTCACAAAGAAGAAGGAGACGGTTTGGTCTTAGGGAGGGAAGCAGAAGAAGTGTTGAGGTTGGAGTGTCAAGCTCCAGTAGGTGTGATATATAGGTAGGTAATAACTATGGAAAAGTTCTTTTTGTATGACTGAGAGAAAATATTTTCTTGTGAGAATCAAATTAATCGACTTGTGTGTTCTTTGTCGTATGCTCTGAATCTCTTGTGTTTGTCTTCCAATAGATTGAGTAATCTATTTATAATAACATAGTAGTACCCGTTCACCCTATTCTCGTAGGAAATTGTAGCAATTGTGAATTAGTGGTGAAGTGGAGGTGATAGAGAGTATGTTGAAAACCGTGTCTCACATGTGGGAAAAACTGGACGGTTACATACACATCCCTCCTCTACTTAGCTAACCGTGTCTCACATGTGGGGAAAACTGGACGGTTACTTGTGGAGTTTTGGAAAGTTGCATGTCGATGGATGAAATCGGAGCTCTCGATGATCGATCGACAGTATTTGCAGACGACCTTGAATCATAATAGAGATACAACTGGTAGCCATAATAGAATTTCAATCAAAAAATCTTCAGTTAGAGAATTAGGAGGAAGATTTCCCCATAATTTCCATCCATTCATCGATAAAAAAATTCCCAAAATTGATCTTATGATGAAATCAAATGAAATTCTCAAAATTGATTATCAACTTAGGGTTTTCGATTGATAAAAAAAAAACCTGAACCTCTGGTTGTTTGTACGAATTGTTTAATGGTTAGGTTTTCATCTCTAATTTCGTAAAAGAGCTAAATACTTCAGCATCAACAACTTTTATTAATTAGAATCTACGATAACAATAAAAGATCCTTCATTTATTTATTTTCTTTCCCTGCGGTATGGTGCATTTGGCTCATGGTTTGGCGTATCTTCTGTATTGTGCTACCACTGATTTAAAATCCTCTGTTTATGTGTACCAGTCTAGACACACGTATGATGTTTCTGTTATTCCATTCCAAAAAATATAATACTCATCGTTCAGTAATATTTCAATCAACAATGTCAATATATACAAAATGTATATTTTTATATGCACTTTATACTATATTTTTCTAATATAAAATAAACTTCCTTGTCCATGCAAGGTTCATCCCCATCACCTACTCGAATGAATAGAAAATTCAAAATAAGAGGCATCCCCAGCTGCTGTAAAGAAAAAGATAAACACTAGTATGCGTAAGTTCTTATGGAGGGAGGATGAGGATAATAGGAAATTTGCGTGGAATAAAGTATGTAGACCAAAGGAACTTGGTGGTTTAGGAATAAAAAATTTGCGTCTCATGAATAATGCCCTTTTGGAAAAATGGTTGTGGATATATTCGAAGGAGAGGACTGTATTTTGGAGAAGAATAGTGTGTGAGAAATGTGGTGCTGATGCTGATTTTTTGGTCCCTATCGAATCACAAACAATGATCGGAAGAAACATGTGGCTGCCTATACTACAATCAAAACCTGCACTGCAACTTTGTGTGGATATAAGGATTATGAATGGGAAGAGCACTAGATTTTGGAAGGACTGGAGGTTCCAGAAGTAAGCCTTGAAATCTAAGTATCCCAGACTATTCAAGGTCAGTATGCAGAAACATTGTACGATTATGGAAATCCTTGAAGATGATTGGTCATTGCTCTTCAGAAGACACCTAAATCCAGCGGAGAGGATTGATATTTTGCAATTAAGAGATGACCTTAATTCAATAACACTCTGGCAGATGGTGATGATACATTGGAAGGTGATTTCAGTGCACGTAAGCTTTAATCAATTCTTAATTAAAGAAGAGGAGCAGTGGGAGTTTACCGGCGTACTGAAGGTGAAGTTTATACCTCCCAAAGTTTTATTTGTGGCTTGGGAAGTGCTGCATAATTCACTGCCGACGAGAATGATGTTGCGAAGTAGGGGTGTGAACATTAATAATATGATATGTCTCATGTGTAACTCGGAGGATGAATCATTGCATCACCTTTTTATTGATTGCAGGTGGACTAAGATTTGGAACTACTTCTTGGATTCTTTCGGAGTCGCATGGGTAAAGCCGTATAATGTTGCAAGTCTGATTCAAGCATGGAAGTCATTGAAGCTCAACGGTAAAAGAAGAGATATTTGGCCATTGTTAATCTTTGCAGTCATTTGGGAAGTTTGGACTGAAAGAAATGGGAGAATGAATGGTAGAAGAGGTTGGTCAGAAGAGGAACTGAAGGTAGCCATTAAACAGACCTTATACTTATGGTGTCCAAATATGGTGACTTTTAGTTGTCTTAGAATGTCCCAAGTTTTATTCAATTGTAATTATCTATCTCTTGTTGCTGATGGCTTGGTCTTACGACTTAAACTTTGTACAGTTTTCTCATTTATAATATAACCTTCTCTTTTCTAAAAAAAAAACATCCCCTGCTGTATTGCATACTCTTCTTCAGATGCAAAACATGTACTTTCACCGGTCTTCTTCAAATGCAAAACATGTACTTTTACCGGCATACGTGACCTGCTAAAAGCAAAGGTGAGCAGTTGAAAATGTTATGACTCAACGTCATCGATTATAGAAGGTATATAGGTTGAAATAAACAACAGATTGGGGGATAGACAACCTTGGGTACCATTTGTCTCCGCTTGTAAACGATTAGACCTTAATACTTTGTGACAATCAACTTAAAAGGACTATTTGGTAACCATTATTATAATAGATTATGAGCCCATAATCTATTATCCAGCGCATAATCCATTATATAGTGTTTATTAAAATTGATAATAACTGATTATTTTAATTATAATTGAAAAACCTGATTATTTTCATAAGTAAAAAAATAAGAATTATCATAATTAATTATTATTTTAACAAAATTGAATTATACTTTTTTTCTTTATTTTCTATAAACTATCAAGAGAAAGACAAAAAAACAATATAGGACTAGAAAAAAAAATCTTAGATCGTCATTCTATCCTCTTCTCTTTGAAAGCATTTTTCTAAGATCATCAATTATTCCAAAAATATATTTGTTAAAATTTATTAAAAAAATAACTAATAACATAATCATTTTTTAATTTATAATTATTTATAATCATAAACGATAATCATAATTTTTACCAAACAAATACCAAAGGTTTTCTACCTGTGATCGTCTGAACATTTTTTCCACTCAAAAGGTGAGACAGACTCACGGGATCTACCAATGTGGATTCCATTCTTAAGTAGTGTTGAAATTCATAGAAATCAAAGCCAAGTGCCAAATTACATTCATTAGAATCAGCAAAATCAGTGCTAAACAAAATCATCAAAACAAAGCAAAATCCTTAAATTCTCTAATCTATGAACACTGCGTCTTGAATTTTAAGTTGAAACTACACTATTTCTAAGTGAAAAATATCCACCAAACCTCAACAAATGATAACCTTACGAAAGCAAATAAGAAAAAATACTGATCCAGAATCAGTGACTACCCAACATCAGAGGTCATCATGCATGTCATCCAACATGATCATCATAGCTACTAACATATGCATGTTCTCAAAGGGGGCGTGTTATCATCAAAAGAATACTTGAGGAAAGAATACCAAAACTCAAATTTTTTGACTCTTATCAATCCCACTGCAGTCCTAGTACATATAAAAGGATCTATCTATAATGGTTCCACATAGGCCTACTTAAGGAAGTACTGCTTACAGAATTACTGTGATAGAAAACACTCACATAATAGCCCAATTTCGAAGCCTAACCCCACACAACATCTTTACCAACTGATTTTTCAAGAAAATGAGATCAAATTTAAAGATTCCATGTAAACCAATTTGAAAGGAACTTTGCCCTAGTTTTTGCCCTAATTCAGAATTTTGTAACAGTGAAACCAAAATTCTATGTAAGAAGCTAACCAATTTGAGTTTTAAACCTCATCCAATTTAAAACAGAATTTTAGGTTTTAAACCTAACCAAAGTTGAAACAGAATTTTCCATAATGTTACACATAAGATTGTCGATTGTCGTTCTGATAATTACTTACTTGAGAGGTTTCATCGAGTTAATGGCTTTGATTGTCTTCAGCGTGTCTCTATCTTCTCTGTTTAAGCCAAAAATCTTTTCGACTAAAACAACCAATCAAATTCTC